>JADRCD010204602.1:0-11922 GCA_019843815.1 Montemys delectorum | reverse complement strand
GCCCGGGATGGCTCGTGACTTGGCGGTCTTTGTCCCTAGGCACATGCGCAGTTTCTCTGTAAACTTGGGAGAGCACCAGATGTCAACGCCATCTGCTGGCTAACACTGCTCACTGAGGCTTCTTACAGCACAACAGCTCCAGGGGAAAGCTGAGAAACCAGGCCTGGGCTGAGGAAAGGTGGTGAGTGGGGATGCAGTCACTACAGAGCTCATCTCACCCTGGCCCGGAGATACTGTTGTGTTTTATAAAAAACAAAAACAAACAAAAAAAACTACTGCAATCTTCATCAAAGAAGGGACAAAACTGAAGCATTACATTATATGACATAAAAATATGTTGTAGAGCTATAGTGACCAAAACAACACGACTTACAAACAGAATGGAGAGAAATAAATTCACATAGTACTGAAAAGGAGTAACTAAAGCTTGGGACCTGTGCTGGCCAGGTAGGAGAATTATAAGTCTGAAAATCCAGCACAAGCTTGCCCACATAGGCCTGGGAAAGAGCAAGCAAGCTGTTGAACATTCTGGGAACTAGCAGGCCAAGAAGAGATAGATAAGACATGTCTGCGTGGGCTTAGGCAAGCAGGGACCTGTCTGGGCAAGATGACCCAACTGAAGGATGAGGTATGGTTGGAGGCCAGCCAGATGCCCTGCTGCCTCAATACCACCCTGAGGAATTTCCCTATGCTCTGATCTGCACGTATTCTAGCTGGATTTGAATTAGCCAATCATGTATAGGCTATGCTAATTCCTTTGTTCCCCTAGACCTCCTTCCTATAAAAACTCCTAACCCCTGACCCTCAGGGTCGATCCCTCTGTCTCCTGCGTGAGATATGGGTCCACCCGGAGCTCCGATATTAAAACTACCTCGTGTGTTTACATCAAGTTGGCCTCTCGTGTTTCACTGGGGGTGCGTTCTCCCGGGACTTGAGTGAGGGTCTCCCTACGGGGGTCTTTCAGTACAGCCAATGAATCTTTGAAAAGTACACAATGGGAAAATGATTATAGGTTTTTTTTTTTAAAAATAAAGGACTTTAGAAAAATGGATATCCATATATAGAAATATGAATTTAGATATTTATATTACCATAAATCAATCAACTCAACACCGGAATTATAGATTTACATTTAAGTCTGAATTTAGATATGTTTAGACATGGAACTCTGAAACTTAAAGCATCATTTTCTCTGAAAGATTTGATTCTTTTTTTTTTTTTTTTAAGAATCATCATCTTATTGTTGAAAGCGGAAATAAAATACTCTACTTTAGCAGTGACTAAATAACACTTAAACATAAGCTCTTAGGGTCACATCAGTTTATTTTGTGGCAGCTCCAGAGGCTGCAGGCAGGTCCTGGTACTAAAGTCTTTTCTTCAGTCTCTAATTCCTCACTCTGTCTGCTTAGGTCCAATGGAGACCTATTCATTCCCACCAAGAAGATCTTCCTGAAGACCCAGCCTCACCCGGCGTTTGACCCTATGAGTCTCCCCCTAAATCCACCTACAAAGGATTTGATGCCAACTCTGGTCTTGGCCACAGCCTCTAGTGCCTGTGCTTGTCCTCTACAGTAGGTCTTTCGCTCGCTAGCAGCAGTGTCAAACCATGGTGTGCGTGGCAATGGCTACCTGTTGTCCATGCTTCTGAGAAGCGTCGGGCCACCCAAGAAGACTAGAGCCTCCTGTCTATGACCAACACAGTCCCAACACAGTCCCAATACAACATTTCTCCCCTTCTCTCCTGCCATCCCTAGGCTGGTGTGGTCACGGCCTTTTAAATCGTTGGCTAGAAATGGGGCGGAGCATGCCTATGGGTTTGGGTGCCATGCTAGCTGAAGGGAAGAACAGGGCAGTGTCTGCTGTTACCCCTTCCTTCCTCTCTCAAGACTTCCCAGGGCCAGGCTTCCGGGTTCCTCCTTCCTCGCGTACAGACCTGCTCCTCCTTCCTGAGGCTTTTCACTTTCCCCTCTGTAGAAGTGATGTTGGAATTTCTACGGGGAGAATAGAAAACAGCAGTTTAGTATTCTCAAACATCTTTTCTATCAGCTACGGCACTCTCGATGAATTAGCTTCGCTCTTTCCTCCTGCATCCATTTTCTCTATCCAATGCATTCCCATGATTTTTTTTTTCTTTTGCTTTAATTTCTCCTGACTTGTAATGCCTCTGAATTAAACATTTTACCAAAGGAGGAGGGAGAGCCTTTCTTCAACTTTGCAAGCAAATTGCAGGATTTAATAATTTAAAGACTCTCTTATTTTTTACTGTTGGTTGAAGGAATAAAAAAAAAAAGCCCTTGCTGTAGTTAAATGTCTCAGAAATTGAAATATTCATACACGGAATCATTTATGATATAATTGTAATGGGTACTTTTAAGCCCATGGTATATGATCAGAAGTCTGAGAGGTCACAAGAGTAATTTAAAATCATTAATATTAATGACTTCTTTAGTCATTCAATTTCTTTTAAAATCTCATCAGCATGTAGTTTTCTTTCATCCCCCCACTAATAGCCCATTTCTGTCGGTTGACGGCTTGACACTGTTTGTACAGTGCTTGCTTTCCGAAGTGCCACGTGGTTGACAGTCTTACTGTTCGGTTTCCTCCTGGCCCTGTAGAATTGGCATCACCTGGAGCTTTCTATGCTGCATCTCAGCTCACCACAAACATTCCACATCAGAATCTGGAGCTTTCCCGCATCCCCAGGTGACCTGGGTGAACCCTAGATTGTGAGAAGCACCGGCCAGCCAGCCGCATCAGGGCAAACCCTCCAGAGAGACAAGTGATTGGGTCAGTGTGTTTTTGCAAACCGTTTATAACAGTAACATGGGACAGATGTAAATCATTCCTTTCTATTCTACCTTATGTTTTTCAAATTCATTCCCATTTCTTCAGCTAATTAAAAAGTAGACAGCTGTTCCCCGGGAGTACCTGAGCTATGCCTGGTCCAAGCTGTCAGGCGTCAACATTAGTCATGCCTTTCATCTCAGCTGGGCATAGCTTCAAGTCAGCAGTTCTCTGGACCACCTGTTACCACAAGTTATATCCGGACACTCCCAAACAATCCTTTCTTCAGTTCTTTCCTCCCACTTCACCCCTAGTTAAAGCCCATGGCAATTGGAAGCAACAAAAATGACTTGTCAAAAGTAAATCTCTATGAAGAAAAGCAGCTGTGGTGTAGAGGGGAACTAATTTTATCGAGTCTTTTTCCTTCCCCCACACCAGTTGAGACCGCAGGAGGGAGAGGGCTGGGAGGGCGGTTTATGAAATTTCCTGTGGCCCACCAGGAGAGACCTCTATCGACAAAGCAAACGGAGGAACTGAAGCAAGGTCTTCCCATGGAGGGCAGCCCCAGCGCTGCCAGGAGAACAGGGGAAGACTGGTTTGGTTCACCCTTCCCACTCTTGCTATTCTCTCCCATGTCACTTCTCCATTCAGCCTCCTCTCCCCCATTGCTCTTACCTTGTTAGCATTCCAAGAATGCTTCGGAGCCTCTACTTCATTCTCTGCACCCACCCTTTCCTGTGCCACAGGCTTTTGTTCCTTGATTAATTCAGTCCCTGGACTTGGTTCAGAATCCTGGCCTGAAGCCCGTTTCTTTGATGAGGGAAGCCCCGAACGCACACACAGGCAGGCACAGGAGTGTGCAGCAGAGGGTTGGGAAGTGGGCTAGTGAGGTCATAGACTCGCATATTTGGTGATAGGTATGTATTCCTGGCAGATACCAGGGTCTGGATGCATGCAACAGGATTTCCGGGTGCTTATGTCCTTGGAGTGATGAATTGGATAGGAGCAGATAAAGAAATGATTTGTTAAGAAACAGTACAGTACCAAAGGGGTTGGGAAGCAGAGCGGAGAGTTAGATGCTCCATGGTGCTGTGTGGGAAGGTTGTGACGGTGTGAAGCACTGGGTTCTCAACCTTCCCTAATGCTGCAACCCTTGAAAACCGTACAAGTTGTGGTGACCCCTAACCATAAAGTTATTTTGTTACTGTGTCAGAACTGTTATTTTGCTAGTTATGATCCGTAATGTACATATCTGACATGCGGGATCTGATATGCAGGATTCCTGATATACAGCTCCGAGGGGTCGGGACCCACAAGTTGAAAACAAGCCTTGACTTTCTCTGGCATCTGTATACTAAATGCTCTACTGTTACCCATCAGTCAGTCTTGGAGTGTGTGTGTGTGTGTGTGTGTGTGTGTGTGTGTGTGTGTGTGTGTTGGGGGTTGGGTGGACTGGTGGTGGTGGCTTCTTTTACATTCTAACTTTGAACTGACTCTGTCCCAAATTTCCTGCCACCAGGGCATTTGCCATTATCAGGCATCTGACAGTTATAAAAGGTGAGAGCCATTTAGCCACCTTGAATGTCTACATCCTGCTCATTTGCTCAGCACAGAATTTTGAATCAAGTATTATCAGTAGCAGCAGCAGCAGCAGCAGCACCATCACTATTGTCATGATTACACCGTGAAATGAAGGCTATGATGAAGAAACTAGAAACAACTTCCACAGCTAGCAAACTACTGTATCGGGATTCATACTCATCTTTGGGTCTCTGTTCTTGATACAATAGCCCGTTTTCCTTCTGGTGACTCATCAGATGAGCACAGCAGGAATGCAGACATGCCTAATGACACAATGAAGTGAAGTGTGGGGGTGGAGCCAGGTAGCACAGGGTGGCACTACGAAAGCCTGCCTGGAAGCCATGGAGTATTTGTTGTGGGCTTAGCGGTGAGGGGGTAGATAAGATGCTGAAAGTATGGGCAGAAACCAAATAGGATCCAGGATAAGCAGAATAGGACTATGGACAGTTACCAGTTGCACACCCTCAATTGAGGTAGAAGTGGTGATCTGGAATAAAAGTCACAGCCTGAGACCCAGCAGTTAGCAACTGAACGTTAGGATGAGAAGTTTCAGACAAGGAACTGGAGGAAGCTTGTGATCTCATTTCACCAACCTGCTCCCCTGCCTCTAGGACTTAGGAAAAATACTTCTTTGCTTAAAAGGCATTCAGATGCTGGCCGCATGCTTAATAACGATCTGAACTCTCCCTATGGCCCCAGAACCCTGTCCAATGTGTTTCTGAACCCACAGCCTGTCAGTTTCTCATTCATTCAATTTGTTGTCAGGGTTACTCAAAGGGGACGTTTGTGTTTGGGCCTGGAAAAATTCCTTTTGGAGTGGGAGTGTTTTGAATAGCATTGGATATTTAGCACCCCTGGCTTTTATTTGTGAAATGCCAGCAACTGCCCCCATGCTATCACATGACACAATGAACATGTCCACACAATTTGAACAATGCAGTAGAGTCCTGACTGTGGCTCTCAGTCATACCTTGAGTGTATTATGTCAAGTTTTTTCCTACCTAAGGCTATTACCTCACATTAGATTTTTTTTTCCTACAAAGGTTCTTATTATTTCTTGTTTTATTGAGGTGGGGGAGAGAGATGGTCTCAGTACTCTTTTGCCAAAGAGCATTTTTTCTTCTTTACGTCAAGTGCTTATGACTTTCTATTCTTTGCCTCTGGTGTTCTCCTTTCAATGGCTTTGAGAGTATTTGAAGGAGAAGAAGTTCTACTTGGAAGCTTCTAATATGTTGCTTGTACTCATTTATACAAAGATAAATGTGAGTGTATAAGCTCAAAGAATAATTACATCTCCCTCCTGGAAAACACATTTTAATAATGAAAGGGATCTTCACTTCATCAAGATGAACTGCAGAGTGTAAAATCATAAATATAAAGCACAACACTGAACATTCTTTAATCTTAAGTCTGTCCCGAAGATAATGGAATCTCTAAAAGGTCCTGAACATGTTTCCTGATATTGAAGACTGCTGAGGTAAAATCACAGCTGAAAGGGCCACCCACGCCATGTTTTTGTTACGTACCTCTGTGAGCCATAAACATGACTGGAGCTTGTGGAATGGTACATTTTGGGAGTCACTTCTCAAGCTCCTGTGCTCTGCAGGGATAGAAATCAAAGAACTGCCAGAGTGGCACATATGTGGTATTCTTGTGACAAAGGAGACTCCTTTTCAGAGGCTTCCTGTCAGAGCACTGGCTAATTCTTGGGTATGGATCCTTCAGTGCTCATTTATGACATTAGGGAGGGGATTGAAAGATCAGCAAGGGGCTTTTCAAATATTGAAAACAGACTTAACTTGTTTGGTTTATAGTGCCACTAATTATTTCTTTTGTCATTGCCAACAACATAAAAATGTCGTGATGGATTTCACCATGCACACATGCCTGGAGATTTGTTGAGAAAGACTGTTTTTTTCTTTCTTTTTTTCTTTTTTTGTTTTTGTTTTGTTTGTTTTTTTTCAAGATAGGGTTTCTCTGTGTAACCCTGGCTGTCCTGGAACTCACTGTGTAGACCAGGCTGGCCTCGAACTCAGAAATCAGCCTGCCTCTGCCTCCCAAGTGCTGGGATTAAAGGCATGTGTCACCACTGCCTGGCAAGTTTTATGGTGTACTTGTTTCCATGGCAACTAGTGCCATGCCAGGATTATTTTTTTCTGACATATTAGGTTATAGAACTAGTCTCATACAGTTAAATACAAAATAGATATTATTAGATAGGAAAATTGAAAGTATATGTTATATCTAAGTATCTGTTAGCTTGTGAATTGTACGGCACTTCTTTAAAAGGAAATAATTCCTTTCATCTACAATAAGGGGGGGGGGGTTTATGTAATTGGCTGTTAGATATCATTCCATTGTGATTGATAAATACAACATACTATATAATACACCATGATGTCCATAAGATTAGAGAGTAATCAAATTCCAGGGCCAAACATGGATTTCTAAGAACATTCTGAGATCATATGCAAAAGGATGAAAATGCACATTTTTTTCTGGAAAGAGAAACCACCGTGCTCATTAGCCCCTCAGGAATCTGACTGCCCCAAGGCTTCCTCCACAAGCACAGACATTGATTTCCTTGAGGGAATTCAGTTCCAGTGATTTCCTTAAAACCTTTGCTATTGCACATCTTTGGTAGCCCCTTGACCTCAGTGGATGATGTTATTGACTTAACCATCCTGAAGGTCAATCTTGAATAGTAGGTGTGGAGCCAGGAAGAGGAAATGTACTGAGCAGTTGCATTAGAAGCCGTATAAATGAAGTCTTTCTCTGTGTGCTTGTGTATGAAATGTTTATGGTGTACTTGTTTCCATGGCAACTAGTGCTTTATAGTATTCTACTCTTGTAGGACCTAGTATGTTGATTTGATCACCTTACTTTTTGGTGTGTCTTTGGGAAATGGCAAGCTTGAGGGAAGAGAGTTAAGGGCATCTTCAGTATAAGGTCAAAGTAAAAACATTTGTTCTTTTTGACAAGAGTCATTCAGAATGAAAAACCAACTCTATTTCTCCCTTGTCTGCTGAAATTACCAAGAAAGAGTTCTATCTACACAAATACTACATTTAAAGGTAGATTGAAAGGTTTTAGGGCCCGGGGCTTATACAATTTAGGACATATATTTAAGGAAGGTAATAAATGTTGTGAATTCAGTCATGGTAGGACATTTTCAAGGCCTTGAGTAAGTAAGTGTTCAGCTTCATCAGCAGTACCCCACAAAGACCCATTCACGAGGGGAGAAGACCTAACCTTGAAATGTTGGCATTGCTTACATTGTCCATGTTACTTTAGTTTGTAATTACTCTCACCTTTCTGACTACTATCTAGCCAGAAAGTCATTCAGTGTGACCTTTGGGGTGTTTGTGTCCTTCAGAGATTGAGTACCAAGGTGCAGTTCAGGAAAGTCCATCCAGTTTACAAGTTGAAGGAAGAAGGAAACTGAGTCTAGAAATGGTGGAAGCTCTAAGAAGGGTCCTGGCTTAGGAGGGGAAAACAGAACGGAAACTTTGCTCTGTAATGCAAGCCTTTAAGAGAACGATTACTTCACAATTTTTGACTGAAACAAAACCTGTTTGATGCTTGAATCTCTTCAATCTCTAGAAAATACGGTAATTTCAGTTTTTGTTAGTTCCAGTTTTTTTTTTTTTGAGCATTCCAAAGAGTTTGTTGTACTATACAACTACTAAGAAACATAAGCTGACCAAATCACTTGGGGAAATTGATTTGTGTTCATAGGTGTGAGACTGGTATCTGATCTGGAGACTGACTTAAGTGAATTCCCGTCTTCAGACTGAATGTGTATCACAAAATTCAGTGAGAGCCTGGGTAGAATGAACAGGTAGAAAAAGGGAGACCTTGATTTAGGCCAACTGAACTTGGTTGGCTTCTGTCCTAGTACTGGGGTTTTCTCAGGCGCCCCTTTTGATTCTTTGGTCTTTCGTCTTATGTTAGAGTTATACTATGATTTTATAAGGTCAGCTACTTGGAGATGATAGACTGCAGAACTTATCAGCTTCTATACTCTCAGAAAACCATTAACCACACTCCAACCACATCTCTGCCTATCATTCTATTTTCCTGGAGGACCCTGTCTTGTTTTCAACTTGATCTAAGTTAGAGTTATCTTGAAATATAAACCCCAGTTGAGAAAACACTTCTGTTAGACTTCCTGTAGACAAGTCTGAAGGACATTTTCTTCTTTCCTATTTAAAGTAAAGATTTAAGAAATTATGTATATGACTGTTTTGTTTGTGTTTATGGATGCATACTATGTGTGTGCCTGGTATACTTGGGGATCAGAAGAGGCCAGCAGATCTCTGGAACTAAAATTAAGGATGGTTGTGATTCACCATGTAGATTCTGGGAACTGAACCCCAGTCCTCTGCACTAGCAATATGTTCTCTTAACCATTGAGTCAAGTTTCCAGTCCCGGGCATTTTCTTAATGAATAATGCAGAAGGACCCAGTCCACTGTGGGATATGTCCCCCTTCACCAGGCAGGTGGTACTATATAACATAAAAAAGCAAACTGAGCAAGTCACAGGGAACAAACCAGTAGCAGAATTCCTCCGTGGGCTCTGGTTCCTTCTTTTGGGTTCTTACCCTAACTGTCCTTCATGGTGGACTGTCAACTACAAGCTGAAATAAACTCTTTCCTCCTTAAGTTGGTTTTGGTCACGGTGTTTTATTACTAAAACAGAAACTTAACCAGGGTAAGCCCCATGTAATACACTGACTAACCATTTCTTTCTTGAAACTCTTCCCTGCCCTTGTTCTTGGGCTGTAGTGGGGCTGAGAGATTTTCTCTCTCAAAAGGGGCCTTTTAGCTGTAACCTTGGGCTCTTCTTCCTCTATCATTTAAATATTAGTTAATATCATTGTCTTCTCACTTTAGAAGTTGATATTAACGACTACGAATATTTGCTTTCATCTTTACTACTCAACTATGGGCACAAGAACTCTATTGGAAATATTCACCTTCCACTGTGGGTTAGGATCACCTGTCGATACCTATATTATCACCTAAATTCTCTGTTCACAGCTTGGTTTTGGTTTTGTATTTTCATTCTTGATGAGTGAGAGTTCTGTCTATTGAGCTATTAAGTTAGAGGTATAATAGCAATGATTCTTTCATACGTAAGTGTTTTCATTGTTTAATTTGATTTACATGCTCAGATCTCCTCAATGTATCTAATGCCTTTTCTTCAGAAATTAATATTGTAGCCCTCTAACTTCCTCCTTCCTGCCTTAGCTTTTTAACTTATCTTCCATAAGACAGTCAGCTAATCTTTCCAAACACAAAGCTGAGTGTTTCACTCCTGTGAGTAAAATCCATCCATGGTTCTTCATGGACTCAGAAGGCATGTAATGCCTGCCCTGCATGATTGGTTTCTGCATTTTTTATTGACTACTTGTGTCTTTCGTGTGCACCACCAGAATGTTGGAATCCATTAGGGACCCAAATAACCATGTTTTCTTTTGCTTTTCAAGTAAGCATTTCTAATAAGAATAGGATGGCCAACTCTCTTGTATGCCTGCTTCAGCCTTGTGTGTCTCCTCCATCACTCCAAACCCTGCATTCCCAGGAAAGCTAAAATGGCTTACCACTTTAGTTCAAAATATCATTTTTGCTCTAGATGTTCCAACTTGTATTTTGAGGATCTGTTTAAGCTGGCTTCTCCTAGAAATCTACCTTCGGATCTACCTTTTTTTCTTCACTCCAGATTGAAACATGTGTTTTTTATTATTATGATTAATTTTTATTTTATGTGCATTGATATACATCAATACAGACACAGCCTGTATGTGTGTCTGTGTGTTTCAGATCCCTTGGAATTGGAATTGCAGATATGAGCTGCCACATGGGTGCTGGGAATTGAACCCAGATCCTCTGGAAGAGTAGCCAGTGCTCTTAACTGCTGAGTAATCTCTGTGACCCCATAAAGTAACAGTATAGTTGATATTTTATTGCTGCTCTTCTTGTTGTTTCTGTATTCCCTGCCCTCAGATAGGGTCTCTGTGAAGCTCTGACCATCCTGAAACTTGCTCTATAGACCAAGATGGCCTCAAACTCAGAGATATCCACCTTCCTCTGCTGAGATTAAAGGCTTGCACCACCACCACCACCGCCACCGCCACCGCCGCCGCCACCGCCGCCACTCAGCCTGAAACATGTATTCTTGTGTATGCCTCAGACCAACTACATTTGATTGTAGTCTGATCTTGCCATGCTCTGTGCTTTCCGAGGAGAGATGTCTTGTTTTGTTCCTCCACACAACTCTTCATTTCAAGCACATCTAGCACAGTCCATCTAGCACAGTCCATCTAGCACTCGACTGATCACTGATTGCTATTTGCTGTGCAATACTAGAAAAATCCAGAACATCTCTTAACTTCCAGTGAGCATCACTACCATTTTGGTGAGTAGACTAGAGCTTCCATGGCTTTTACTGTTTCCACCTTTGTAACGAGATGTCTTCTTCCACTTCATTTACTATCGTTATTTAACCCCAAAATAGTGATTCCTTTCTAACTATTATAGTGGATGCCGTTTAATATATTTAACATGTGAGTATTTCCTCCATGGTTTTGTTTTGTTTTTTTGGGGTTTTTTTTTTTTTTGTCTTAAAAGATTTAGAGATGTTTGGGAGATTTAAATATCTTTTCAAACAGGATTTCTTAAAATATTTTATAAGTCCCAATGCTATGAAAACTATGTCTAAAGCAAAGAAGTTGACTTCTGCTTGCCAGAAGTTTATAATCCAAGTGGCAAGGCAGGAACATAGAATTAAGTACAGAATGTTTTCTTAGAATTTCAGGGGCAGGAAGGCCTGGAGAATAGAAAACAAATTACAGATATATAATCTAATGACCAGAATTCCCACCCAAAAAAGTACAGAATGTTTAGTTGTTAGAGATAACTAGAGCCGAAGTATTTAATTTCTTAGCCGCCAAACACAACCCAAAGAAGGCATGCTATTTGAAACACAAAATCTCAACCTCATTCTCTTTGTGATAATTTTTTTATCTGCCCTGATTTTAATTTTTAAGAAATTTCCATGTCCCACTGTTCCTTTATAATAAATCCTGTGTTTTGTTATTGACATAATCTCATTTATCAGAGAATGCTAATAATATTTAAATGTGGTCTTACACATTTAAATCAGCATGACACTGATTTCTTCTACATTTCTTTTTTCTACATTGCTATTTGTAGTAGAGAATGTTCTCACACACTTGTCACACTTGATTGTTTAGTTATACTTAAGAGTGAGGCAATGAAAAGTCTGTTGGGAGCTGAGAACCCAGGCGCTCTTTGTTATCTGCTAATGACTTTTCCAGGTTGAACATGTCCTCTCTAGTTGTCGCCAATGTGATGGGTTTAAGCAGTAGGACCTGTGGGGGTGATTAGGCCACAAGCTCTCTTCTTTCTCTCCTCTGTGAGATCGAAGTCCCTATAGAAAGGCTTTATGCATCAACAGATTCTCTTACTCCTTCACGGTCCAGCATGTGAGAGCATAGGCCTGTTTCCCTTCAGAAAATGCTGTAACAACA
>JADRCD010204601.1:1937-20173 GCA_019843815.1 Montemys delectorum | reverse complement strand
CCCCCCCCCCAATACAGAGGTAGATTTATGTAAAAGGGGGGAAGGGAGACTGGAAGTAGGAGAGGGCTCAGTGGTTAAAGTACATGCTATGAAGGTGTGAGAAACTGAGTTTACATCTCCAGCAATCACATCAATTCTGGGCACATAGGCACACCTCTGTAACCCCACAGCTGAAAGCAGCGGGGTGACCCCAGTGGCTCCCTGGCCAGTCAGCCTACACCAAAAATAGGGGAGCTCTAGACTCACATGCTGAAAAATAAAAAGGTGACAAGCTAAAGAAGCAAGCACCAAAGATAAACCACTAGCCTCCGTGTGCAGACACATGGATGAGCACACTCATATACATGCATGCATACATACAAGCATGCATATATACATAAACACACGGAGAAGTAATCACGAGAAAATCATTTAAATATAAAACAGAAATGCTTTGTTTTCTCAAAAGTACAGAATTATTTTCCTAAATGTAATACAACCTTTGCTTTGTAATATCTGAGTGCAGTGTAATGATTGCGATTGATCCTCCTTAGAGTTGTCATTTTCTCTTTTTTCCTTTCTTTCTCTCTCTCTTTCTTTCTCTCTTTCTCCCTTTCTTTCTTTCTTTCTTTCTTTCTTTCTTTCTTTCTTTCTTTCTTTCTTTCTTTCTTTCTTCCTTCCTTCCTTCCTTCCTTCCTTCCTTCCTTCCTTCCTTCCTTCCTTCCTTTCTTTCTCCTTTTTGCTTTTCTTTTCCTTTCATGCCCTCCCCCTATTTTCTCTTGGCATGGGGTTTTAATATGAACTCCACCCAGCCTCCCACATGCTAGGATGTCAAGTGTGCACCAGCACCCCAGCCTTACAGTTTTTCTTATTCTCAGGAAGCTAATTAGTTAAGTGGGTTCTGTGACTCCAGTTCTGTGAAGCAGATTCCTTATGCACAGTTAGGCTGGGCAGCAATTCAAAGCATGCTCTGGAAACTGCTGACCCCTCAGAGCCACAACGATGCCCATGAGCTTTGAATTCACTGGCAAGGAGGTCTTTAATAGCTTCACTCTTCGTGAAGGAAGCTCAATTCTTACAGACTTGCTAAATCTGAGCTCTTGTTTTTAAAGTGAATGCTTCTGGCCCAAACTTGGAGACTTATTATATAAGATCAGGAGGATATAGGAAAAATTGGGAAAGAAGAAATAATGGTTAAACTATACTGTATGGGAAACATTAATTAAAAAAGAAGGAGGAGGAGGAGGAGGAGGAGGAGGAGGAGGGGGAGGAGGAGGAGGAAGAAGAGGAAGAAGAAGAAGAAATGTGAAGCCTACTTAATAAAGCTGGAGACAGGATTCCATTCAACATCTTGGAGATTCCTTTAGGAATTTTGAAATCTAACCTGTGCACGGCACTCAGCTCCATACCAGGAAACTAGTTTGAGAGTTATAACTCATGCTCACTTATGATCATTTTCATTCTAAATCATTTCACTTTGATCATTAAAAAAAAAAGCTTGGTTTCCTTTCTCTTTCTGTTTCCCAATTTATTAAATTTATTCTTCAGATTTCTGCTGATTACATGTTATGTTGTTTCTCTGTGCTATAGAATAAAGAAGAGATTATAGCTGTACCTGCCCCAGACCTCACAGTATACTTCATACATATATTTTAGCAGGGGTACTTACTAAATGTTGATGTGTAGGTATGCTTTGAATGCTGTGTAATTTTAAGAAGGCTCTGCAGCAAAAATTAGCTGGCTAATGAGGACCATCAGCATGCACACATACTGAGAACAAAACTGTTAAAATTTTTGTTTCCTGTTTCGGGGTCATTAATCTTCAATACAGATAAACCTACTAGACTCTGAAAAGCGAAGTTAAGAACTTGGAATGAAACTTTTATCTTCATGAGATAATCTTAACTTCTTGAGTTCACTTGATCATAGGAAAACTTTGGCAAGTTGTAGCTTTGAGTGGCAGGGTATGTTTCAGTGAATTATACTGAGTGGAAAGAAGGTGAACTCTAGAGGATATCATTGTGTGTATGGTGATTCCTGGAGAGTAAAGGAAGAAAGCCTATAGTTTTGCTTAGGTTAGTGGGTAGTAATTACTGTTGACGAGTTTGTATAGCTAAAAGAACAGAAGAAAGACACGTTTTGTTTAGAGGCTTGGCTCCACATACTTAGATACAATTATCTATATGTAATTATATGATAGGTGGAGTTTTATAATAGCTATGAGGGTTGTATAATATAATTTTCCAAGCTATGATAACAGAAAAGAAATCTAGTTTTGATTATACTTTGTAGCACTTCAAAAACTGACTTGTACAGTCTGCAAAGGCTGGTTAGTGAGTAAAGGATAATGTAAGCATTTGCTTATATTATCCCAGTGTCAGAACTTGAAGAGAGTGAAACAAAGTCCTTTCATACTATCTATGATATGGGGATTTTTCAAAAACTTTTTATAGAAGCTGGAGAGCTGGCTCATCAGTTAAGAGTTCTTACTGATCTACCAGAGGATGTGGACTCACAGCAGCCCTAGCTTCAAGGGTCCCAGCACCCCGTTTTGTGCTCTATGGGCACCTGAGAATAGCCTCACATACCCAACCAAGTGAATACAAATACAAAGTAAATCTTTAAAAGACGCTTTTTTTTTTTTTAGACTATTTTGATGAAATGAAAGAATATGGCCCTGTTCATATTCTGTGGTCAGCCTCAGAAGAAGAACTGGTTGATACGTTGAAAGGCATTGCCAGCTGCATTGAACAGTGCTGTAAGGCCACAGAGAAGCGGATGTCTGGCCTGTCAGAAGCCTTGCTCCCTGTCGTCCACGAGTATGTGCTTTACAGTGAGATGTTAGTGGTAAGACCCTCTAACAATTGTCTTAGCGCTATTCTCTTCATGATGCCAGCTGTGTTTGTACCACTCTTTCCTGACCTAGTTGGATGTTTTCCAGATAGATGCCCAAGAGATATCTATTCACTGTAGCCACGAATCAATGGCTGGATGACCACATAGACAACAACTAGGATGCTCAATATGAACACCAACCATTTATGTGACTATCTTGAATCCAAAGCATCCTCAGTCAAGATTTACTTAAGGAACAGTCTTCTAACATTTAGTTTTACTTTAAAACATGGCATATTTTTTTTTTATGCTTTAGAGAGTTAAGCCCTTGAGAGTTACTTTCCTGTGTCATTTATGATTTTTAAACATATTTCGTATGTATTAAATATATATTAGGCAGAAAATGACTGAGTAGGGTCTTGATATATGTATGTTGTGCCTTCAGGCTGCTTCTGAAAAGAAATCTTCCAAGTTAAAATGCTCTCTTATACCATGTAAAAAGCCTCTTGATCTTTATATGCTTGTCTTATATTCTTCTTACTCAGTTCAACTTAAGATTTCCAGATCCATGCGCTTGTTTGGTAATATTGTTTGCTGGGACAGTGGTTTTTGTCCTGTATTGTCCTGTGCTCTCAGTATGCAGGCTCCTTCTGGTGTCTAATCTTTTAGGGGGATGCGAGAGGATCACATTGGAGGTGTATAAGCATATATTCCAACATCCTCCCTTCTGCTTGGAATTGTAGCCATGGCTGATTTCTGATGTTATCCACTTTGATTTCTAGTAATTTTTTTTTCATTTTGCTTTGCTTTTTTATTGTAAGCTCATCCTCCATCCAGTGTTTTCTGCACTAATAATTGAATAACATAATAAACCTCCTACCTTACCTTGTGTGCATGATTTTGCAAGCCTTAAAAATTACCTCTGGAAAGTAGACACAGGAGCATAAGAAGTCCAAGATCAACCTCGAGTACAAATAAGCTCAAGACCAGCATGATTCCCATTTAAAGAACAACAAAATCCACAACCTTCACTCCTGACTCTAGTAATTTTTCTTAACTGTTTCGATCTTGGTAAGAAAGGGTAACATAGCCATGTGAGCGTGAGGGTTTTCTCTTGTTTCTTGTGTTTAGGCTTTACTTGAGAGTCATTAGATCTTGCATGAACTTTTCGGACGTTGGATGTTACCTGGATTCTGAGGAGTTTTCTATAAACAAACACTCCTTGCTTCTCAGATTCCATGCTTCGTGTCTGATAAGTGTTTCCCTCTGTCTACTGGCTCAGCTGTGTCTCTTGGTTTTCTCTCATTAGTCGCCTCTCCTCGTGATCCTTATTGGAAATATGGCTTGTCTGTTTTCTTCTATCAATTAGGTAATACTTATCTCTATGTTAAGTCAAGCTAGAAACCATGAAAGCAAAATCTTATGCAATTAAAGCTCTGAAAAAAATCATAATAGTCAGTAGAAAGACCCATTATATAGCTCCTTGATGGATGAAATTTTTTTATAGCCACCTAGGATATAAATCGCTAGTTTTTATATTACATTTTTTCTTCTGTTTCATATTGAGATATTTTCATCTCAGTTAAAATAATCGCTAGTGATACTTTAATAGATAATGATTAAAATTATATGATCTTTACTGGCTATCTGATAAAATATATATTTCTATTAAAATATACTTATAAATTAATGCACAGTACAGAAGTAGAACCTGAGCATGTGGGACTTAATGATAGTATGAATCATTTAGATTAGAGAAAAGAAAACATGTCTTGATATTAATCAAAGTAAATGATATAAAGGAATTTGTGACAATTAGTTGAATTTTCTATTGTTTTTCCTGAGATTAGGGAAAATATTAGTGTCTTTTAAATAATTTTTGTGTCTTATATACCACCCTTAATTATGCAAAATTGGCTTCACTATGACATCTTCATATATGTATAAATTTTCATTAGCCCCCTCCCACTCCAGATGACACATTTTCTTCCCAACTTCTTCTTTCCTGACTTGTTTATTGATTAACATACTAAATTTTACTGGGCTGCTTACAAGATCATGGGTGGGGTAGTCATAGAAATAGGAACAATTTATCAGTGGTAACACCCCTGTATAAAATTTCTCTCCCTCCCCTAGCAACTGTTAACAGCCTATAGATTCTCGTAGACACATGGGCCTTATGAGCTCCTTAAGCCTAGCAGCTCTTAACTGACTAGAAGTTACTAGAGCGAGGCAATTCTGCTAGGAGAGAAACTTGAACTCTGGACGCACTTTTAACCCATTGCTTCCCAGTTCTCCTTGGAATGCTTCGGAGCCTTGCTCTTTGATTTCTCCATGCACCTTGAGCCTAGCTACTTCCTTCTATAAAGCACCTCTTCGTGGGCTGCATCTCTTATGTCAGTGGCTGAGGTGCTTTCTTATCCAGAGTCAGTTTTAATATTCCCTTGATTAACATTGTAAAGTCCAGTGAAAGAGGATTACAGGGGATGAGTGCTCATGTTTCTGATGTTAAGTCTAAATCCTGTAAGACAATTGAGTTGCCTAAAGAAAGGCCATGTGAAATACAGGGAAAATGTGTTAAAGGTGTAGATGGGTGCTACATTTCTATTGATTCCCAAGGATGTTTTAAGTGTATGCACACTGAAACATGAAGTTATAATTATTCAAGAAGACAATATTGGACCATCATCTAACCCAAGAAGCTATGACTCCTTATCAAACCTTAGCTAATGGATTTATACGTTTTTGGGTCATGGTGAAATTCTTAAGGTGTGAATTTATGTTCCAGCTCTCTGATTTTGTGCTGTAATTACTGGTTTGATTAACTGTCCTTTTTGGGTCAAAGAAGATGTTCTACTAATTATAAATATTTTCAAGCTAGTGACTCAGGTGATCTCTCAGGTGCCCCAGTGGATAATGGGACACGTGTTTCCATTGCTCTCACTGACCTTTATTGCTTATTTGTTCTGCTCTCTACTCTCTTTGAAGACTTTACCATCAAATATTAAGCATGTATGTAATACTTGAACTGATAAAATGTGCCCAGGGAAACCTAATACAAGATTTATAAAAATAATTTTGAATACTTGATTACAGTTGAGATTTTAAAGAGAGTAAAGAAACCTACTCTATAAAAATATTTATAATTCTAAAATGACTGATTACGTCAGAAATACATGCCTGATGATTCTTTATATTCTAAAATATAAACAGTTGTTACGGGCAATGACAATTATGGCAAACCCCAACCTGATTTCTCCTTTTGTTTTGATATGAAGGGTGTTATGAAAAGAAGAGATCAAATACAAACAGAACTGGATTCCAAAGTTGAAGCTTTGACCTACAAAAAAGCTGACGTTGATCTGGTATGTCTTTAAGTTTGTTAATAGACTCATTTAGAAGCCACTGTCTGAAAAAAAATATATATGTATTAACAATGTAGAGCTTCAACGTGTGGGCACTTCTAACTATTCAATAAATAATGCTCAAAGTTCTTCTGAAAACCCATAAGATACTCTCCTTCAAGTCTTCAAGCTTGATGTTCTTGTTTTTCTGCCTTTCTGCCTTGCATTGATTTGAGCTGTAAGGAAATAGGAATCTGATGGTTTCAAAAGAACACAGTGTTTAAAGTGTTTGTAAAAAGTACTTAACATCATATTAGGTCAGTACTCGGCAAATAAAACTCACATTTTGCACGTCTTGACAAATAAATTGCTTTTTAAAGTTGAACCCTTTCCTTAAATATATGGGAGATTTCAGTCATGAAATTGGATATTTTAATGAATTCTTATATTTTGCCAGTATAGGGAAAGATCATTAATTGTCCATTTTGATTGATGGATGTTTTTTTTTTGTAGCACCTCCCATTTTTTTGCTGTACACTAAGTTAATTGAATTTCTGACATTACATCATTGAGTTCACAACAATGTAGTATTTATAGTTTGCTGCATTTGAATAGTCCAGCACAGCCTGACCAGAGTAGAATTTCTAACTTTTACAATTGAAAAAAACTTGCATGTGAGAGGTTGCCTAAGCCTAATTGTTGTTGAAAAACAGTAGGCCTGGAGGGAATGCAGTTGTCTGTCACAGTCCACATTGCTTCACAGTGAAAACATAGGAAGAAGAATTGACTCATTCACATCCTTTACTCAGGGAAGAGTACTTTTCTTAGTTTAAAGAGATACCCAAATTATTGTTGATTTGTTATTGAGGACATTTGATCAAGTTCGGGGGGGGGGGCTCCTTGAAGCCTCCTGTGAAACTGTAGTATTGTAGCCTTTTCAACTTCACCTGGTAGTCGTTCTTGATTCCTTCTCCTTGCATTAAACACTTTATAACCTAAAATTTTATTTCTTAATTCCTTCCAAATCTCCTACTCCATCCTCTCCATCCCCTAGCCGTGTTTTGGCTCCTCTCCAGAGCTCCCTGTCCATGATCTAAGCAGTTTAAGGGCAGGAATTGGCAATTTGTTCACTGAGTGTTCCCAGCCTGTCCTGTGTTGGACTATGGTAGTCACTCAATAGATATTTAATGAAACAATAAAAATCGTGATGGCCACTCCGATCCATGAGAACTTGCTGAAGGCTAAAATCAAGAGATCTCTACAAACTCAGCTTTGTGCAAAACAAATACTTATTCAAACCGGACTGGGAACTTTACTCATGTGTCTTATTCTATATGTTTTCCAAACTGAAATTCAGTTGTCTGAGTGGAATGTGAGTGGGGAGTGGTGGGGAGTGGTGGGTTGCGGTGGGCGGAGCTGGAGAAAGGCATTCATAAAGGAGGATAATGGGAAATACATACGGAGGAGCTTAGTGATCAAAGGAAGAGTTGTATTTTTCTTTACATAACAATGAAAAGAGATGAAAAAAACAGCCTTTTTTATTCAGGCTTGTATGTGTCATTCTCTTTAGAGTCTGCTCGAAGGAAAGAAAGAGCAGACACATATACAGAAATTTTAAGTACATCATTTGAGTGTTAGAATTCAATTTCCATTTGAGATATTATTTTAACAATTATTAAGACTAGTGGTTTGACAAACTTTTCTCCCTGAGTAAATACTCTAGAGACCTTAAAGTTTCCAGGGGATAATAACATGGTTTATAAAAGCAGCATTTGTTCAAGGATGACCCACCCTCCTAATTATGCTTTTATTTTCTTTAATTTAAATAGTTTGATTGATTTGTGAGCATGTGAGTGTGTATGTGCACGTGTGTGTACATATGTGTGTGCATGTTTGATGTCTATTACATTAAAATCCTCATTGTTACGAAATTGTGGAAATTTCAAAATTTTAATTAATCCATTATATCCTGTAAGATTTGAAATTAATGTTTGAAGCAGTCATATATAATGGAAGCATTGCAAGTGTTCTTTTTAAACCAATGTGTAATCATGACAGGTTTTCAACTTTTATTTTTATTTTTTTTATTGCTTTTACTCATCAAAACCGACCTGTCTTATAATTCACAAGATCAGTATAATGATTTGTAAAATTTTACATTTTCAAAGGACGTGTTTACATGTCCTTTTATTCGTCATATAGGTATGCTCACTACAATCATGTGTTTTATACAAACTAAAATCCCTCCGTGCCGGGATGCATCGTCAGTAACCTTGCAGTATCACCCACAAATGAGTCTGCTGTGATTGGTTGCTGAACAACCAAAAAAGATGTTGCTTGGAAATATGCAAGATGGGTGTCACCATGGAAACCTGCCCTTGTGAGGTCCTTCTAAGGAGCAGGCCTTTGCAGTCACCATGACGACCCTGGCAGAGAACTGAATATAGTAATCTGCCTGGTTGTTTACCATGGCAACTGAGACAGGGCCACTTTGGAGACCGCATTGGGGCCATTTCTATGGAGACCTCCTGAGGCTACCTTTGGAGATTTTATCAAACCCACATTGGGATAGGATGCCGCATGCACACCCAATAAGCAACAGTAGGCAGCTTCTAATGAGAAGCTGAAGGAAATGATGCTCCTACCAAGTATTCAAAATTAGGAGAATACTACTGACTCTGTAGAAAGACAACTGCAGAGTAACACTGATTATATCATGCTGAATATATCAGGTGACCTTCAGCTGGCTTGCATGGTACATTATACCGGGCTCTAGTCATTTTACATTACTTGTAACCACATCTGCGGGCTAAATAATAGTGAGAGTGTGTTTTTGCACTTACCACCCAGGTTATTGTAAAGTGTCTGCTTTTTTGAGTTTGTGGTCCTGTAGTTCTTACCTCGAAGCAGCAAACAAATGGTTTCCAAATGGCCTCTGCTTCCTAAAGGTGGAATACTCTTTTCAAATGCAGGTCAGCTGTTTACTGAAAGTTTGCTTGCTTATGCTTTGGAATTAGATAGACTCACATACAAATACTAGCTCACCTACTTGTTAACCATGTCATAGGACACGTTTGCAACGTCTTATAGCTTCCTTTTACACTATGTGTATTTGCAGAAATTATTAACGCCTTTGTAATTGGCTTGCTGAAAGACTGGATGATAGGATGCTAGAAAATTGCTTATATTGTAGCACACACACAATAGTTTTTGCCTGCTGTTATCTTCATGCTGTGTAGAGAAGACATATTTGTGTTAGGTCCTGAATAATGACAAGTACATTGTTCATTGTTGTGCAGGGAGAGTACTTTAAAAAAAAAAAAAACAGAACATATAACTTTTTTATTATTCATTTTATTCATTTACATTTTCAAATGATATCTTCTTCCTCCTCCACAAATTCCCCATCCCATCCCCTCCTCCCCTTGCTTCTGTGAGGGTGGTCCTCCACCCACTCACCCATCCCCACCTCCCTGCTCTAGCATCCCCCTTTGCTGGTGCATTAAGCCTCCACAAGACCAAGTGTTCCCACTGATGTCAGATAAGGCCATCCTCTGTTACATATGTAGCTGAAGCTGTGGGTCCCTCCATGTGTAGTTTTTGGTTGGTGGTTTAGTCCCTGAGAGTTTACAGGGGGCCTGGTTGGTTGATATTGTTATTCCTATGGGGTTGCAAACCCCTCAGTTTCTTTATTCTTTCACCTAACTCTTCCATTGGGGACCCCGGGCTCAGTCTGATGGTTGTATCTACATTTGTATTAGTCAGCTGCTGGCAGAGCCTCTCAGGGGGCATCTCTACCAGGTTCCTGTCAGCAAGCACTTTTTGATGTCAGGTGTGGTGTCTGCAGATGGGAATGATCCCTAGGTGGAGAGAACTCTGAATGGCCTTTCCTTCAGTTTCTGCTCCTTTTTTTGTCCCTGCCTTTCCTTTAGACAGGAACATTTTTGCAAAATGGGTATTATTAAAGGTGGCATAAGTTCAGAAAGCATACCGAATTGGGGAGCTAGGTAGATATGTGGAGTCAAAAGTCCAGGGAGCTGGCAGAATGTAGCTAACAGAGGATGGAGGCAGTTGGATATGGAGCCTTTCTCTTTAGAGAATGGAAAGAAAACCCCATATTTTGATCTTTGTAAATCCAAAGGGATCTTGAGCTGAAGTGGGAGCCATGGGTTGAGAAGGGTTAACTGGAGAGAAGAAGATGGAGAAATGTCCTTGTTACCTCATGAATGAGAAGATACACTATTTCCTTTCCCATTTCTAGCTGGTGAGAGGCAAGTGGTGGGTATCCACACTGAGAAATAAAATAAGTTAAAAAGAAACTTAAAAATACACCACTTCAAATCACAGTGAAGTGTCCTTTTTAAGAAAACAGACGTCCAAAAATTCTGACCAACTTTTGTTAAGTACCTGCTGTGAGAGAGCCTGTTCCAGGCAGGAGAGGGACAAGAAGAGAGGTCCAAAAGATAGACCCTCATGTATCTTACATGTTAGAGGGTAGAGAAAACAACAAAACAGAACAACACAAAAATACTCACTTAAAAAATTATCGTTTCTGCTGATGGGAAGGAGAAATACAGTTGGTCATATTTGGACTGTGTTTGGTAGGAAGAGCTCTTTGTTAGTTGATGGATTATATACACAGTGAAATTAGGAAAGGTACGAAAGGTTCTGCAGTTTGAGGGCTGAGTAAATAGAAGGAAATAATTACCCTTAATTGGGAAAGAGAAGCCTTTGGGAAGAGGGGACTTAAGGGGGAGTATGAGGAAACCAGAGTTGGATATATAAAATTGATGTGTCTATCAGGGATGAAGGTGGATACCTTTGGTGGTGGGTTATATAAACAGAAGATCCATAGGTTAGAGCTGGGGTGTAGCTAGAGAAAGTATTTAAAAATGATTAGCAAGGAGATGGCATTCAAAGTCGTGGGATGAGCTGTGGTCACTAAGGGAAGAGAAACTCGTAAAGGAAAATCCTGACGTTGGCTTTGACATACTCGAACTTTAAAAGGTCAGTGAGAATGGAAAAACCCAAATAATGAATAGGTAGTGAGAAGGAAGAGAGGAAATTTATATAGCTTGACTTTTAGTAGGGAATTCAGTGGATAAATGAAATACACAAAGAAAGTTAGGACTATTCAACATTCTAACCAGTTTTCTGTTGAGATAGTCAAACAATTTGATAGAGAATAATTTATGTGGATATAGGTAGACCATTTCATGATGCTCTGAGTGGTGTTCTGTGCTCCGATAGAGAAGAACTTTAATGAAAAGGGACTTCACACTGAGGAATAAAGAATGAGAGGAACAGAACAACTGGTATTAGGAGAAACGAAGCTGTGTGGGAGCTGGTGTACTTTGCAGCTTGGTTAAGTTTTCAGTCAGAGCTTCTGTTTGAAAATGCTTATTCACTTCCCCACCTAACTGTAAAATAAATAAAGTTCATCTGTGGTGCTAAATATGGCTGCATATCCTTTTTATTTTTATTTTTATTTTGGAATGAATGATTTATAGTTTTCCACTCAATGCAGCATTCGGATATAAATGAATATGAATACATTTGACATTTAGCAATATGTGCATAGACTGAAATTTGGATCTAGATATAATGCCATAGCTGTTTAGCACTATATTTATGTGAGCAAAAAAATACATTTTCATAAGATCATTATAATACGAATTTGCATATAGCCGTTTTCAGTAGCTCCAAGCAGATACCAAATTAATTCAGGCTGGTACTTGCTCTGTATGACTTGCTATTTTTGAAACAATGTTTTACTCTCATCCTCAAATGGCGGTTATTAATTTCCAAATGTTCTTAGTGGTGTGCTAAATCTGCACAAAGGAAGATTGCCTTCTCCTTGATTCTAGAAAGCCAAGGGATATGAATATTGATCTAGTAAGCTGTTAATCAAGACAGGAGCAAGGAAAGCTGCACCTTCTTGTATATTTGCTGGCTCACCTCTCTTCTCTGACCATTTAATTAAGTTTTCTTCTATGGAACTTATTCCTAATATGATGTACATACATGTTTTTCTGTATGTGTGTGTGTGTATCAGTATAGAATGCTTGCATACATGCATACATGTTCCCATGTGTATAGGTGTACATGTATGAGTGGAAGCAGGAGGATGATGACCATTACCTTCATTGATTGTTCTTTATCTTATATATTAAGTCAGGGTCTCTTACTGAACCTAGAACTTACCAGTCAAACTAACTAGCTTGCTTTGGGATCATCCATCTCTGTCTCCAGAGTGCTGCTGGGCTTATAGGGTAGGCACCTACTCCATCCCACCCCCACCATTCATGTGGAGGGCAGAATCTGACCTCTGGTCTTCACACTTGGGTACCAAATACACTGAGCCATATCCTCAACGTGATTTCTTTTTTGACTTTTCTCATATTGGTGTGTGTTCTGAAAGAGACACAGGCAATGTGTACACCTGCTCACGTAGTCACAAAGCATGCGCGTGTCTGCTGGCCTGGGAGGAAGTTTCTTCCTTATATATTTATCAATTTATCCTGAATGGCATTCCACAAACTTTCTTTCAGGATTTGGCATCAGTATTATAAAAAGAAAATGTATAATCAACCACAGAGTGGTGATAGGACTTCCAGAATTGACTTATTTCAGCTACCGTGTATCCACAAGAAAGCAGTCTTCGCAGAAAGCACTAGCAGAGGAGTGTGAATGAGGGATCCAGATTTAAGAACTATTAAGCATAGTGCAGATAGGGCAGCAGCATCTTGAGGACACGCATGCATAGCTGAGTGGGAATGTGGAGAGGATGAAAGTGATGCTGCAACAAAAAGGTTCTCATCAGCCTTCTCCCAGAACAATGTACCAGGGGATGCCATGGATTCCTCTCCCTCTCAGTGATCTTCTGTAGACTCCGCATTCATGGACCCATTGGTTTTATTTAAAATTGTTTGAATGTGTGTGGGGGGGAGGGGGAGCTATTTATAGAAACTCATCAAAGACAGTTTAGAGAAAATACTAATGAATATTTAATTAAAAAAAAAAAAGGTGGTGAAAGTAATCCACACGCAGGAGGCTGTTGAGCATGGGTTTGCTACATGGGCATTTCTTGTTGTGCCTCTAGCACTTGTGATCCAGCAGTCTCTGTGAAGAATTTTAAGATAAGCCCTTGACTCTAGTCCGAGGGTTGCCCATGCTGGTTAAGAGCACAGCACGTCCTGGCAGAGGTCATGGACTGATTTTGTAGTTTAGGGCAAGTTCCTTACACACGGTTGTATTTTCTTCAGCTACCAGAGAAGCGAAGAGAGAAGTATATTTAAACCCTTAGCCAGTGCTGAGTCAAAGTTGACTAGCAAATTTTAAAGTGTATTAGCCCCTCTTCTGAGTGGACAATGTGCATTTTCATTCTTCCATATCAAAATGTGGAGACCACGGGAGTTGTATGTTTGCTTGTTAAACTTTCACATCACCCCAACCCCAAAACAGAGGAAGAAAGAGGCTTGGGGGTTAGCTTCATGACACAACCCTTGTCCAGCATCAATTTTTTAATTGATGTTTTTTAAGGGAGGGAGGCAGCATTCAAAGTACTAAACATTTGTATAAGGCACTCTATCCAGTGGAACTGGGCACTAATGAATATTTTAAAGCGTCTGGATTCATACAGATAATTTAAAAGTTGTGCTTGAAGAGCATAGG
Organism: Montemys delectorum; assembly: GCA_019843815.1. Taxonomy (NCBI): domain Eukaryota; kingdom Metazoa; phylum Chordata; class Mammalia; order Rodentia; family Muridae; genus Montemys; species Montemys delectorum. The sequence goes on along the minus strand of JADRCD010204601.1, from coordinate 6,341 downwards.
TATTGTTTTAGCTAAGCCACACTTGGTCCTGTTTCATTAATGCACAATGAAGGCCATTTGAAGGTGTGCCACGATTCTACTTGAGCTGAGCATTGGCAGCACTGAGCATTTTATCATTTTCCTTTCTGAGGACCCATGGGAAGGCTTCCATTTCCTCTTGGCAGCAGCAGTTAAGCTTCCTGGGTTTTGAGTAGTGTCTTCAGTTTTTTCTTTCGTCTTGACTTGGCCACCTGATCTTATCTCTCCCCTCAGCCTACTTGTTATATTCATCGCCAGGATGTTGAGCCATCCATCCTGATGTGCTGCTGCCTGGCACACGTTTCCTTTGCAGAGGAAATGGCCACACAGCTGGCGTGACCTTGTCCTATTTCCATGCTTAATTTCTTTTCCACTGTTGTCATTTTGAAAAGGATTTTTATTTTGCATTTGTGTGGGTAAGTTGCCTGCACAGGCCAGAAGAAAACATTCGATGCCCTGGGGCTGGAGTTTCCTGTGGTTGTGAGCCACCTCATGTGGGTACTGGGAACTGCACTTCTGACCCCTGTCAGAGTAGTATGTGCTTTTAAGGGTTCAGCCATCCTTCCAGCTCCTGTTCTTTTGCGTTTTTTCCACTTACTGGGTTTAAACCAGTAAAGTCTAATGTGGGAAATTATGCTGAATTCAACATGGAGCATGTGAGACACATCTTAACAGGAACTAGGGGTAAAACTCTTCTATAAGACCAGCCACTTATATACAGTGTATTCGAGACCAATTTGCTTTTTAAAAGTTATTTCTTTTGGAATGAACAGACATGAACATGTCATCTGCAAATACAAACATAAGCCCCAAATGGATCTTGTCACTTTGACCTAGAAAACAGCAGATACTTTAGGGGCAAAAAAAACCAACCAACCAAACAAACAAAAAACCAAAAAACAAAAAACCCCAAAACTTGTAAGATGTTGCCAATGAAATTATGTAGAGAGTAGAGAAGTAGTTTATTTCTCTGGGGGTGGGGGGGTGAGACCTGATAGTGTTCCAATGGCCTCTTTGTTTTTATGCTGGGAGAGAGCAGGAGAATGGAGAAGGCCTGCATGTACTGGAATTGTTGTTGCTGTGGTTGTCATAGCTCATTTTCTTAGGGACGGACAAGCTTAAGTTCTGCCTCTCCCCGGGCTGCTTTCCCATCCCTGTCTTCACTGCACCAGGAAAACTAACAGATGGGTAAGCAAAAAGAAGAGTTGGAAACCCTAGCCTTTCTTTTTTTCCGTATTTAAAACAACCTCCTCTGTCTGGTATTTGAATTTGTGATTTTCTTTGTGGGGTTGTCCCGCCATGAGGGTCAGAGTTTAAACAGCTGTCCTATCCAGACATTCAACAGAGTTTCTAGTTTGCTTTTTTTTTTTTTTTTATTATTTAAACATTTTGTTAATAAAGAATGTGTCCCGAGGGTCTGTCTTCCATATCTCTTTCACTCCCAGCTCTGCTTGGACACTCAATAAATATTTGATTACGCTTACAGCAATAACACCCAGGGAGCCGGAAGCCTGCAGAGGGCTTTGATTCACTCACCCCTAACTTGTAACCTTAATTAGACATCAGCCATTCTTTATCTGTGAACACCCAGAAATAATGCTTCCTTTAAAGAAAGTTTAGTTTTGAAGAATTTGTATTTTTAACTCTACAGCTTTGGATAATGAGCATTTGCTAAGTTACAGTAAGTACAAATATGAAATATTAGCTAATGCATAATAGTATCGTCACATACATCATTTGAAGTCTCAACAACTTTATTACTTATTAGTACTGAAAATTTTTTAAAAATAATGCCAAGTTGAGCATGGTAATATATATAGACTGGTGGGGCTAGCTCAGGAAATACAAAACTTCAAGGTTTGATTTGGGCTTATTGTGGTGAGATATTATCTCAAAGGAAGAAAATTGCTAATAGGTTTTGTTTGTTTCCTAGCATATTTAAGTTTCTTTATAGTAAGTATATCTTGATTTATTATGAATTTGCAGGCTTTGCGTAGTAACCTGTGTTTCTATTGAATCATTAGTTATCTGGAAAAGCAACTGTGGAGAAATTTGTGGAAACATCACCATCCAAGTTTTAAAATACAAACGGGGGGGGGCTGAAGAGATGGCTCAGTGGTTAGGAACACTTGTTACTCCTGCAGAGGACCCAGGTTCAGTTCCCCACATTTACTTGGCATCTCACAACTGTCTGTAATTCAAGTTCTAGGGGATCTGAAATTACCCTCTGGCCTCCTTGGGAGCAAGATATTCACATGGCGTACATACATAGTCTTAAAAAAAAAAAGAATACACAATATGTTCTAGGCCCAAACTGTTATTTCCCTTCTGTAACTATGTTCAATATTTTTTGGTTGCATATTGTATGTCAAGCACTGTGTTAATCTTTTGCTTCCATCATCCAGTGGATATTCTTATGAGGTAGATAGTAGCTATATCCATACCCCTGTTTTAAGAGTTATTCTATTTTTTTAATTATATGTATATGGGACTATCCATGTGTGGGTCTGTGCACATGAATGTAGGTGTCCTTAGAAACCACAAAAGGGAGTTGGATCCCCTGGATCTGGAGTTACAGATGGTTTCGACCTTCCTGAACAAGTTGGGTACCAAATTCTAGTCCTATACAAGAGTAACAAGTGCTATTAACTGCTGAACCGGCTCTCTAGCCTCAAACCCCATTTTTATATAGAGAAAGTTGAGGTCCAGAAACTCAATCAATAGATATAGTTTCATCCACATATAATTAAAAACAAATAGGGTGCAGCAATAGTTATTAGTTTTTTTAATTCCCAGGCATATGTGGAATATAATCAACAGCAAATAAGACTGAGGACATTTCTGTCCAAAGGAACATATAATCTGCCAGAAAGGCCCTGAGAGCAAGTAGAACAAGATACTGAATGGCTGTTGTAATCTTACATAGATATTTATTTTTAGATAACCATCCAGATTTGCCAAAGAAGCCTTTGGCCTAATAATATTTTCTCTAGTGATTTTTGATGCTGTCTATGAAATATACCTGAGGATTTCTCTTTTATTGAACCTGTGTGTGTGTGTGTGTGTGTGTGTGTGTGTGTGTGTGTATCCATGTGTGTGTGTGTCCACGTGTATGTGCCATTGTGTGTCCATGTGTGTGTATATTTGTGTGTTTATGTGAGTGTGAATGTGCATGTGCATTTATGTGGAGATCAGAGATAAACATCAGATTTCATTTCTCAGAAGCCATCTACCTAGATTGCTTGAGAGGCTCTCTGACTGGACTTCCAGGCTTCCTGATTTGGCTAGGCTGACGGGCCATTGAGCCCGGGATCTATCAACACAATGATGGCGTCACTTAAGTGTACCACCATGCCTAGCTTTAAACATGTCTGGCGAGCACTTTGCTGACCAAACCATTTCCTCAGCTCCCTACTTTAAATGCAACTCCTTTAAGACCCTGCTCTCTGGGATACTGCAACAGTGGCAAAAAGAAAATGACCTCATTATTCAGGTATTTGAATATGGACTCCATACCTGATAATATTCGTACTAGAGTTCGAAATATTATTCCATTCACACAGTAAAGGTGATTGAGACACCCAATATACCAGAGGCTTTTTAGGAAGCCAATAAAAGCAGTGCTCTGAAAGGATGGTTTTGGGATGGAATCCCTTCTTACAGACCTCAACATATAAACTGTTGAACATAGGTACTTATGTCCTTCCAGAGCTGTCCTGTCCTGTATGGCATACAAGAAACAGGTGCCATTTACATCAAAGTTGAGCAAACTAAAAGTAAATACAAAACGCAGATTCCTCACTTATACTAGCTGCATTGCCATAGTTGCATGGGGCCACAGCTGCCACACTGTGTGGTTCATAGTAGAGCATTGCTCCTGTAGAGTCGCCTATGGGCTACTCCTGTGTGGGAGTGTTACAGTAATTTTAACAACTGATTTTTAATCAAAGAGAAGTCATCCGCATGAAACATTAGCTCTGATAATGATTCAAATAGGGGTGATGGATGTCTAAAGACACATTAGGGGAATTTGCTTAATTGAAGTATAATTTATATGCAATACCAAAGCAAAGTTACCATGACAGTCAATCACCAACTTTTTCCCCCCCTGCTACACTGTGTTCCTATCGCTATGACAAAATATCCAAGTTACATGACATTTAAGGAAGAAAGGTTTATTTGGGGGGTCACAGTTTTAGAACTTTCACTCAGAGGTCAGTAGGCCTTGTTTTTTTAGGGCCTCTGGTGAGTCATTACATCATGATGATTATGTGGCAAAGCATGGTGCTTGCCTCATGGGCCATGGAAATAGAACAAGGAAGAGATGGGCATCCTACAGTTAACATTTGGGCAAATCTACAGTGAAGTAATACCTTAACAAGTCTA
>JADRCD010204599.1:0-18651 GCA_019843815.1 Montemys delectorum | reverse complement strand
TTTTTTTTTTTTTTCCCGTTTTTTGAGACAGGGTTTCTCTGTATAGCCATAGCTGTCCTGGAACTCACTCTGTAGACCAGGCTGGCCTCGAACTCAGAAATCCACCTGCCTCTGCCTCCCAAGTGCTGGGATTAAAGGGATGCACCACCACTGCCCAGCCCTGGGGTTTCCATTCTTGAGAGTTGTCCTGTGTCAGGGCAATTTTTGTGGGGAAAAAAAAAAGTAAGAGTTACAGATGTGAAGTAGCTGAGAGTACCTGTGCATTACTGTGCTGCTTGGATGCAGAGTCTTCAGTCACAGCATCTCCACTTCATGCTTTCCTTAGAAGTGCCAATTAAAGCACGGTCCAGGGATAAAGGTGTTTGCTACCAAGAACCTGAATTCAATGCCTAGAACCCACAAGGTGGAGGAGAAACCTTCTATAAGTTTCCTTTGACCTCTACACTTGCACTGTGGTATGTCCCCCCCCTCCAGAGTAAATACATTTAAAAATTAAAGAAATGTTACTTGAGGATTATCTTGGCCGAGTATGCCCTATCTACTCAAGTCCACTTTACCACCAAGACAAAAGTAACTAGTAGGAAGGGCCCTGCTTAACTCTGAGTGTCTCCACAGTGTGAATGTAGCATCACTGACACAATCAGAAATTCGAGACATTATCCTGGGAATGGAGATCTCAGCACCCTCGCAGCAGCGGCAGCAGATAGCTGAGATTGAGAAGCAGACCAAGGAGCAGTCCCAGCTCACTGCTACACAGACTCGGACTGTCAACAAGCATGGTGACGAAATCATCACTTCAACCACTAGCAACTATGAGACCCAGACCTTCTCATCAAAGACAGAGTGGAGAGTCAGGTGCTGCGGAGGGCACCATGGGGCAGGGCAGGCTCGTCTGTGGTGCTGAGTGTGTGCACTGACATGCCGACATTCCCTATCTGTCCTTTAGGGCCATCTCTGCTGCCAACCTGCATCTACGGACCAATCATATTTATGTTTCATCTGATGACATCAAGGAGACTGGTTATACGTACATTCTTCCCAAAAATGTGCTTAAGAAGTTCATCTGCATATCTGATCTTCGTGCCCAAGTGAGTAACTGGCACACACCCGGGCCACAGTGTGAGCCCACTTAGTCTGTGCCTAAAATTCACTTGGTAGTTCTGAGGTGCTTATTTTAAAATTCACGGATGAATGAATAACTTGAAAAAGACAGCACAAACCAAGGGGTATCAAAACATTTCATACAGCTAGGGCAATTAAGAGAAAATATTATTGGAGTAGAATTTATTGGCAGAGAGTAACAAGTAGATTCAGATATGTATTTAGTTTTGATATGCTGTATCAAATCTTGTATTACTGCATGCTTTATGATATTGAGATAGGAAAGGACAGGAACCTTTGTTCACACCACTCACAAGTAAAATCTAAATAGAGTAAAATATCAATGTAAAATACTAGAGTATTAGCAGAAAATGCTGATGACCTAGTGTTGGGAAAACCTTTAAACACAACATTAAGCACAGCTGGGCATGGTGGTACACACCTTCATCTCAGTACTTAGCTGAGGCGAGAGGATTGCTGTGAGTTTAAAGGCAAACTCTAGAAGTAGAGGTGGGATGGTCAGGAGTTCAAAGCCAGCTTCTGTGGCATGCTGAGTTCTAAGGTACCCAAGAAACTTTTTCAAAGCAATACACAAAAACTTGCGTGAAGCTGGGCGGTGGTGGTGCACGCCTTTAATCCCAGCACTTGGGAGGCAGAGGCAGGTGGATTTCTGAGTTCGAGGCCAGCCTGGTCTACAGAGTGAGTTCCGGGACAGCCAGGGTTACACAGAGAAACCCTGTCTCGAAAAACCAAAAAAAAAAAAAAAAAAAGAAAAAGAAAAACCAAAAGAAAAGAAAGAAAAGCTCCTTTTGTAACAGAGTACTATGTGAATTTGAGGCCAACTTGGTCTACATAGTGAGTTCCAGGACAGCCAGAGCTACATAGTGAGACCCTGTTAACAGAGAAAGAAAGATTGATTTAAAAGGGAAAGGAAAAGGCTACAGGGAGAAAGCTCAATGGCAGAATGCTTACCCGGTATGCACTACCTATGCATACCTGGGTTCAGTTTCTTGTCTTGAGAAGAAAAAACCCTGAGGCTGCTGAGATGGCTCAGTGGGTAAAGTACTTCTCACGAGCCCGACAAGCTGAGTTTGATGCTCCAACCCCTGTAAAGGTGGAAGGAGAGGGCTATTCCATAGACTTCTACCTCTGACCTTCACACACACTCGGCTACTCTCAACCAATGAGCCATCTCTCCAGCACCAACAATAAAGTTTTAAAAACTTCTGGCATTCTGGGTTGGTACTAAAAATAATTTCTGATCTCATCTCTAGATTGCAGGATACCTATATGGGGTGAGCCCTCCAGATAACCCTCAGGTGAAGGAGATCCGTTGTATTGTGATGGTGCCACAGTGGGGCACTCATCAGACTGTGCACCTGCCTAGCCAGCTGCCCCAGCATGAGTACCTCAAGGTTTGTGGTGGTGGTGGAGCCTGGGATTGCGCTCATTGTCATGCCACCCTAATGGGTGGCATTTGTCTGCAGATGGGTTGAACATCCCTGTATTGCTCTTTGCCTACAGGAGATGGAACCCTTAGGCTGGATCCACACTCAGCCCAATGAGTCCCCCCAGCTATCACCCCAAGATGTCACCACTCATGCCAAAATCATGGCTGACAACCCATCCTGGGATGGGGAGAAGACCATTATCATCACCTGCAGGTTGGTGTGGCCTCCTTGGGTGGAAATACTATAGGGCAGGCATTGGGGGCAGGACCTGGGTTGGTGGCTTGAGCGCTTAGCCTGTCCCTCTCACCCCCATCCCCAGCTTCACCCCAGGCTCCTGCACACTGACAGCCTACAAGCTGACTCCCAGTGGGTATGAGTGGGGCCGGCAGAACACAGACAAAGGCAACAACCCCAAAGGCTACCTACCGTCGCACTATGAGAGGGTTCAGATGCTCCTGTCAGACCGATTCCTGGGCTTCTTCATGGTCCCTGCCCAGTCCTCCTGGAACTACAACTTTATGGGTACGTGGTTGTGGGTGACAGCAGCCCAGGAGGTGTGGGGGTGGAGACAGGTGACCAGCATGCTTGGTTCTTGAGGTCTGGCTGCCTTGGAAATGGCCCAGGGGCCCAGGCTGGGTGAGGAGGCCAACCCTTATTAACACCTGATGTTTTCCCCTCCCATAAGGCGTTCGACACGATCCCAACATGAAATACGAGTTGCAACTGGCAAACCCCAAGGAGTTCTACCATGAGGTCCACAGGCCCTCCCACTTCCTCAACTTCGCCCTCCTGCAGGAGGGTGAGGTCTACTCTGCAGACAGAGAGGACCTCTATGCCTAGTACTTCCTTCTGCTTCAGATTCCCAAAGCCTGGAGCCTCTTAAACGCCCTCCCCACAGACAAGCTGCTGACATTCAGCAGCCTGCCCCTTTGTGTTTTGTGCTTGTGTTGTTGATAGACTGTAATCCTGAACAAAATGTAATAAACTTTATAAATAGAAGTGCTTTTGTTTTCTTGCTATTATTGGGTCAAATTCTAGGTATGGATGTTTGAAGATTCGGGACTAACGTGGGCAGTTCACGGCCTTGAGGCCCTCTCTATTCGAGGCTTTGAGGCTCCATATACCCTAGCCTCAGGGAACTGAGTTGGGGCTGGCTTACTACCTTGAGCATATTTGCTGGTTTCTCTGTAAAAGTACTTACAAACTACCTATTTTCAACATCACTTCTAGAACTATGTGGTCCTTCTATAGCTGTAGTGCCCAGCCTAGTACATTTGCAAACTTTGTGTGGATACTGGTTGGGTAACATACTTAAGTGACTGTCCTTGCAGTCTAGTAGAGGCTGTTTGCTGACCTTCAGTCTTTCACCTCTCTGGAGTGCTTGGCAGCCAAGTCCAGGGGTGGAGCCTGGATCAGGCGCTATGGGCTGGGCTTGCCTGTGGTAGTGACCACTTACAGCCCTAGTCCTCAACTCTTGGATACCGGCCTGGAAGTTGGCTGACCTGTGTCCAGTGACCTTGTAAGGCACAAGATGCCCAGAGCACTCTCGAACCCCAGGGCCTTTTTCCCTATTTGTTCCTCCCTTGTTGCTTCTACCCCGCCCCTTATGGCCCCAAACTTCCTGGCCCGGAACTGTTAAGCTTTTTCCTGCCCCAGTTGAGGGTGTGGGTGGCTTTTGACCTTAAGAGAGGAAAATATGGAGCCCAGGAGGGCAGCGCCAGGGCTATCCACCCAGGCCTCTTCAGTGGGCGCGGGGTCAGCCGCCGAGCTCGTGTACCATCTAGCAGGAGCTCTGGGCACTGAGCTACAGGAGCTGGCACGCCGTTTCGGACCCGATGCGGCGGCTGGGCTGGTGCCACTAGTAGTGCGGGCGCTGGAGCTCTTGGAAAAGGCCGCTGTGGGGCCGGCTCCGGACTCGGTGAGTCACCGGCTCCTCCTTTTACCCCCGGGAGCCGACAGGCCTAACCCTGAGACCCCTGGCTCCCCCAGCTGCAGGTTTCCGCACAGCAGGCCGAAGTGGAGCTGCGGCGGCTGCGCGAGGAGAACCAACGCCTCCGCCAGGAGCTAGGCTCCGGGCCGCAGGGTGAGTGAGGGTCCCACCGGAGCAGAGCGAGCTGGGGGCAGCCAGGGCCTGCGTACCCCAGAGACCAGTGGTGCTAAAAACTCCCCTTCCTCAGAGGAGCGCGCGCTGCTCCGACGGCTCAAGGAGGTGACAGATAGACAGCGGGATGAGCTTCGGGCACACAACCGAGATCTGCTGCGTCGAAGCCAAGAGACGGAGGCGGTGAGGGCGGGGCCTAACGGGAGCGCGGAGTGGGGCGGGGCCGCTGCGGCCCTCGGAGCCCCGCCCCCTAGCTCTCTCGCTCCACCCCCCAGCTGCAGGAACAGCTACAGCGCCTCCTGCTGGTCAACTCTGAGCTGCGGCACAAGCTGGCTGCAGTGCAGACCCAATTGAGGGCGGCCCAGGACCGGGAGAGGGAGCGCCAGATAGCTCGGGATGATTCCCGCCAGCTGGCTAAAGAACAGAGCTTGGAGCCTGATGCGGCAACCCCAGATGACCCGGTAAGAACCGGAGCGGAGTCAAAATACATCCCAGAACTCACAGCATTCAGCAGTTGGGTTTGCCCGGCGTGGGTGTGCCATGCAATGTAGAAGGTACCCAGGAAGTTGGAAGGCAGCAACAGCAGTTGTCTGCCACTTATGAAGCAACTTTGTCCTTTAAGTTTTCCTAGCAGACACTTCCCCTAATATTATTGTGAGCGCTGGGACTTAGAGGAGAGCTAAGAGAGACTGCTCTCTGACATTCCTGGCCTTGCACAGGTGGATACTCAGAAGCAGCCAGGGAACTCTCCAGAAGCTGTGCAGTGTGGATTCAGCAGGGAAGAGCTTGAGCAGATCCTTCAGGAGCGGAATGAGCTCAAAGCCAACGTATTCTTGCTCAAGGAGGAGTTGGCATACTTCCAGCGGTGAGGGACTGGAAGCCAGGATGCCTGTTCCTGGTCATCCCACTTTGTTTATTTATTTATTTATTTTTGGATCATTTATAGATCAGTAGTGACAATTGCCAGTGTCCTGCTCAGGCACTGGGAAGAAGTAACTGCCATAGTTCTTGCCCTTCTAGAACCTCATTCAAACAGGACAGCACCAGGGGTCACCAAGCTGAAGCAGCAAGCCTTATCCTTAGGTGGGGCCATGTAAGCTCAGTTCAGAGGTGTTGGCAGTATAGAGCTTTCACAGGTTTCTAGGGGAAACAGTGAGCAGGGCTCAGGTTCTTCATTGACACTTCCTGTTGGCGTTCCCTCTTTCTTCTCTTCCATTTTCTCCAGAGAGCTGCTCACAGATCACCGTGTCCCTGGGCTTCTGCTTGAAGCCATGAAGGTGGCAGTCAAGAAACAGAGGAAGAAGATCAAGGCCAAGATGTTGGGAACGCCTGAAGCAGAGAGCAGGTAAGAAGTCCACCTCCTGCCTCCATGCCCAACGAATGAACCCCTTGACCTGCTGCAGTTCCGCTGTGCCCAGTGATGCAACTTAGCTGTGCCCTGCACCTCACTAAGCCTACTGTCCAGCTGCCGTCCTGTCCTGGAACCCACTGCTCCCCGCTTGCCCCGGCTGCTGTGCCTCCTGCTGAAGAGGCTGCTGATGCTGCTTCACGTTTCCTTCCTTGATTGGATCTCTTTACTAAAGGAAGCCACGCAGCTTTGTGAGGGGCTGTTATCTGCCAGGCTATAAAGTGTCCTCGATCCCCTCAGTATCCCCCCTCCAGCCCCGAGGCCTCTGTAGTCACTCCATCCTCCCCTGATGTTCCTGAAAGTCCTTCAGGAGGCACCACATGAGTTGGACTCATAGTATCCCTTAGGCTCTGATATATAGCCCTTGCATTTCTTTATCCTAGTGATGATGAGGATAGCTCGTGGTTCCTGCTCTCCAACGACAAGGAAGATGTTCCCCTAGTTCCTGGGTCCAGAATCCAGAATTTGTATGTTGGAGGAGAGGAGGGGAGGAGGGTGAAGGAGGGGCCCGCCTGGCTCTTCTCCACCCTTCCTTTCTATTCCACTGCTTTCCACACTGTTCTGAGATCTGTCTTCCCTCCTGCTTCTACTGCCCTACCTGCCTTCACTTCCCTGTGACCTGTGCTGTCTTCTTTCCTCTACAACCCCCTTTTCACCTTTCTCGACCCTCAGCCTGCATCTTTGACATCTCTGCCTCCTTGGCTCAATGTATCTCTCTTGGCTTTTCTTCCAGCTTTGGCTTATGGTATCGGGGTGAGACTGAGGACCCTGAAGCTGAGACCAGCAACCCAGCTCCCAGCAGGCTACAGGAAGGAGAGGAGGCCCCCACGGCAACCTGTGAACAGCCTTCCAGCCCCTGACTCCTGATGAGTCCTCTGCTTTCAGTGAACATAGTCTGAGGGCTTCAGCTACGCAGGAGGCTTACCTCTGGGTTCCAGCTAACTGTGCGTGGGTGTGTGACCTCAAATGAGGATGAGGCTCTCCCCCTCTACCTAGCCTGTACTAGGTATGGTAGAACTTCAGCCTGTCTCCCTTTCTTGACATCTCTGTACCACACTTCAGAGTCAGAGGCAAAGGGATCTCTGAGCTCTGCTTTTCCCCATTGTGAGACAGAGGGCTGCCTCCCTGGGGCTTGTGCAGGTGACCAGTGCAATAAATACCCATAATACCCCTAAAATGCTCTCGGTCTGTCTGTCGGTGGTCCATGTTACCTCCCAGCCCTGCCAGGAACAGATGGTGATGTTTCATTCGAAGGTCTCCTTGGCTCCTCACTGAGGATGAGGAACGTTTCTTTATTTGGGGGGTATGGCTCCTACCCCCATCCCATTCCTTTGCCTGTCTCCAGTGTTTAGGGAACCTGTGGCTTCAATCTTTTGGCCTCCTCCTGGCTAAATCCATTCAGTTTTCACCATCCACCTCATTTTCCCTTTCGATTCTACGTGCTAAGCTGCCTGCCCTCTCAGGGAGGTGCCTCATAGCAGCCCGCCCTCTATCCTGGCTTCCTCAGGAAAAGCCTTGGGAGGAAGCAGGGAGGGGGTTGGGAGCTGTGGGGATCAGATCAAACCAGGCCCTCCTACTCTGCTGGCCGCCATGGGACTAGGGCTGGTGTTCTCACTGTTGCTGCTATGGACTCGGGCGACCCAGGGATCCACGCTAGACCCAACTGGTCAGCACGTCTGTATAGGCAGCAGGTGGGTCTTGTGGGAGAGTCTGGCTGATATGGTGGCTGACTAATGTTGGGGTCATTTTAGAAAATAAAGAGGGGAGTGGGAGGGTCATGGGCCTCAAGAAGGGGACTTTGAGAGGCAGCCTGGCAGATGATGGATGGTCACGCACATGGTGGAAAGGTCAGGAAAGGGAAAAAGAAGGGTTGGGGACATGGATACTGTGACTCATGGCCTGTGACACCGGGCTAGATTTCCTAAGTGGAGCTGGGGAAGACTCCCACGTCTCAGCCAGCATCTACTAACATCAGTGACCCGTGCTACGGTGCTCTGCTGCCCCATTTCTACCCCACAGCCCCTCCGAGTTCCAGTGCTGTGCCGGCTGGAAGCAGAAAGATCAAGAATGCACCATCCGTGAGTAACCAGGACAGTCCCTTAGCCAAGGAAAAGGAAGGATGTGACCTAATGACAGCCTTTCTACTCTATCTCCCCTCCTAAGCCCTGAAAGCAGTGTCCGCCCTGTGACACATTACCCCGGTCAGCACTAAGGGTGGCTTTGAGGGGAGCAGAACCCCAGAAGTGGGTGAGAGGACCAGGGGTACCCCTTACTTGTTTGTCCCCCAGTCCTTTCAAGCCCGAGTGGGGTGTTTTTCAGCCATCTGTGAGGGGCCTGATGCCTGCAGAAAAGATGAGGTGTGTGTGAAGCCTGGCCTCTGTCGATGTCAACCTGGATTCTTCGGAGCCCAGTGCAGCTCTCGTGAGTTTTAGCAACTGGGTGACGCTTCTGGGCAGAAATGGGTAAGGGGCAGGAAGTAGGCAAGGCAAGTAGAGATGTGAACATAGAATGGTAAGGCCAAAATCACCCAAGCTTGCCGGGCAGTGGTGGCGCACACCTTTAATTCCAGCACTTGGGAAGCAGAGGCAGGCAGATTTCTGAGTTCCAGGCCAGCCTGGTCTACAGAGTGAGTTCCAGGACAGCCAGGGCTACACAGAGAAACCATGTCTTGAAACCCCCCCCCTCCAAAAAAAAAAAAAAAAGAAAAAGAAAAAGAAAAAAGAAAATGGGCTCAGAAATGAGAAGTGATCCTGGAAATGGCCCTGGGTTTTAACCTACAGCCAGAAAGCCCTGCTCATCTGGCACCTTCATTTTTAACTTCTTAGTAAAGACAAATAGATGCTGAGGGTGTGGCCCTGTGGTTCTCTGCTAACTACATGAATGGCAGGTAGAAGAAGGTGCCTGGAACTAGGCTCTCAAGGGGTGAGTGGCAGGCACCAAGGATCCCTGGGTTGGAAGGGGACATATGTACTTTCCTGCCACCCTGGTAGGCATCTTCTACGTAAAAAGGCCAAGGACAGGGAGACACCTTAGCAGAGAGAGTGAAGGGACATGAATGACATCCCATCTACCTGTGAGCCCGGGGACATGGCTGCCAAACTCAATTTCTGTTTTCTGGAATGTGAAATGGAGGCTAAGCCAAGACTAAGGGTTTTGTCATCTGAATCTGGGGCCCGGAAATGAGCTGAGTCCCAGGAGAGGCTGACAGATGTTCCCAGGGTCTGTCCTTGGCTCCTGAAGAGCAAGCCTGTGTCCTCTTCCTTGAGGAAGGGTCAGGGCAAAAACCTGTGCCCAGCCCTGAATCCGATTATCTCCCATTCCTAACCTAACAGGCTGTCCAGGCCAATACTGGGGCCACGACTGTCGTGAGACCTGCCCCTGCCATCCACGTGGCCAGTGCGAACCGGCCACCGGTGTGTGCCAGTGCCAGCCCAACTACTGGGGCAAGCTTTGTGAGTTCTCCTGCACCTGTGGCCCCCACGGACAGTGCGACCCAAATACCGGCTTGTGCCACTGCGACCCTGGCTGGTGGTCACCCACGTGTCGTCGCCCATGCCAATGCAACCCAGCAGCGCGCTGTGACCAGGCCACTGGAGCCTGCTTATGCCCACCAGGCTGGTGGGGCCGCCGCTGCAGCTTCAGTTGCAACTGCCACACCTCGCCCTGCGTGCAGGAGTCCGGCCACTGCATCTGCCTACCGGGCTGGTGGGGTCCAGAATGTAGTCGTAGGTGCCAGTGTATTCGTGGCCAATGCAGCGTTACTTCGGGCCACTGCTCCTGCCCTCCTGGCTTCCACGGAGTCCACTGTGAGCTGCCTTGCAACTCTGGCCACTATGGGGCCCAATGCAAAGAAAGGTGAGCCAGCAACAGGGTGAGGGCTGGGCAAGAAATAAGATAGGTGTACTGAGGGGGTTATCTCAGTCCATCTCCAAAATATATACAAGGCAAGAATGAAAGAAAAAAAAAAACATGTCCATGCAACTCCATCTACTTATGCCTTCTTCTCTCAGCCCATCAATGTTAAAAAGGACAAACTACTGGCTGGAGAGAAAGGGCAGTGGTGGCCCACGCCTTTAATCCCAGCACTTGGGAGGCAGAGGCAGGCAGATTTCTGAGTTCGAGGCCAGCCTGGTCTACAGAGTGAGTTCTAGGACAACCAGGGGCCCATTCATTGTGCTGCTCTTTCCAAGGGCCTGAGTGTTGTTCTACACTCAGACACTCAGAGGACCTACATCTGTTGCCCAATGCTGACCAGTAACTACACTCATGTGTACATACATACACACACACAAACACACACACACACACACACACACACACACACACACTTTTTTTTTTCTGAGCATAGTAGCATATGCCTTTAATCCCAGTTCTGGTGAGTAGAGGCAGGTAAATCTCTGCATGTTTGAGGCCAGCCTAATTTATATAGTTCTAGGACATCCAGACCTACATAGTGAAACTCTGTCTCAAAAAAAAAAATGTATATGTGTGTGTGTGTGTGTGTGTGTGTGTGTGTGTGTATTTATATATGTGTCTCCCCTGTAATCCCAGCACTCAGGAGGCTGAAGCAAGAGTGAGACTCTCAAAAAAGAAAATAATAAAAATTGCCTTCCAACCTGTTGGGGCTGGGTAGGCCTCTAATGTCAGCACATGGAAGGCAGAAGAAGCATACGGACCACACATTAGCCATCAGCCTTTGTCACACACTGAGGTAGCAAGGCTGTGCGTAGGCTCAGTAGTAACAAAGCAGGCTGGAGGCAGGAGGGTTGCTTTGATAGCATTGTTGGCAACACAACAAGTCTGAGGTTAGCATTAATTGTCTTTTTAAAAGACAGAATCTCGGATGGATGGAAAGATGGCTCAGCAGCAAAGAGCCCTGGCTGCTCTCGAAGAGAGCCAGGGTTCCATTCTCAGCACAAATGATGGCTTGACATCATCTGGAACTCTAGTTAGAGGAGAGCTGAAGCCTTCTTCTGGCTTCCTTGGTTACCAGGCACTCAAGTGGTGCACAGACATACATGTAAGCAAAATATCCATACACATTTAAAAAAAAAAAAAAAAAGGAAAAGGGGATTTCTACTGGCTTCAAAAGCTGTACCGTGTGTGTTCAAGAAGAATCAGTCTATAGACTTTTTCGTCATAGTTAAACTAATATACCCTTAAAAATTAAATAAAAAAAAGAAAGGATCTCTGTATGTTACCTAGGCTAGTCTCAAACTCCCGTGCTCAAGTGACTTTCCTCTCACAGCCTCCTGAGCCATTTCTTATGTGACACGTGTTTCTGTCTCCAACTGCTCTGTTCTAACCTCATAGATTGTGTGGTATGGGAAACAGAGCAGAGAAAGGGGCGAGGGGCAAGAGGGCTGAGTGGGAGGGAAGCGAGGGGTGGGAGGTAACTTGGCTGCTCTGGCTGAGCTGGTGGCTCCAGGCATCCTTTGTGAATCCATGGAAGGATGAGCCACAGAGCAGGGAGTCGGGAGTGATTCCCGCAGAGATCATCTGCCCGACCTTTCCAGTCAGTGTACAACCCGGAGAAATTGAGGCTTCAGCCTGAGGGGTCCATCTGGGACCCAGATTTCTCCAGGGCCCTGAGACCTGGCAATGTGGGCTGTTCACAGGCTGGAAGGTGTGGCTCTCCATCTGACCCCAATGCTCCCACGATCCCTTTCTCTTGCCAGCTGTGGCCACTGTGAGCAGAATGCCACGTGCTCTCCTGTCACGGGCAACTGTGAGTCCTGCAAGCCGGGCTGGAACGGGACTCAGTGCAAGCAGCCGTGTCCACCGGGCACTTTTGGTGAGAAGTGCACTGGGCAGTGCCCCCGCTGCCGGCTTGGGGAGCCCTGTCAAGCGGAAACTGGGCACTGCCAGCACTGCGACCCTGGTTGGCTGGGGCACAGGTGAGGGAGGGGCTACCTTGCTCTGAACACATTTTTCTCTTCGACCCCTCCTCTCAGCTATTCTTTCCGGGAGGATCGTCACTTCCACAAAGTTCACATTCACTCAGCTCAGGGACTGTCTCCTGGCCGGGTGGAAGAGAGGTTCTGTGGGGGCTCTGGGAAGGGTGTACATCTAACTGCTTCCTCCCTAGTCCTTCTTCCTCAGGGACCTGTATGTAGTATGTCACCCACTTGGTTTTGGCTCCAGCTTCAAGGCCATGTATACTTGAGCTTTGCTGCAGAGGAATGGCCCTTTTGGGACCCCATGTCCAGGAAGATGGGAGAGATTGTAGGACCTTCCTGTTCTCCCAATTCTGAGTCCTGCTTCCCTCATGTAACCTCAGGTGTGAGAACCCTTGTCCCCTTGGGACCTTTGGGGAGGGCTGCAGCTCTACCTGCCCCACCTGTGTTCAGGGGACTTGCGATGCGGTGACTGGGGAATGTGTCTGCAGTGCTGGCTACTTGGGGACCAGGTAAGGATGAGGCTTTGGGGACACGAGATTATGAGAGATGAGGTCAGACCTCTGTGTAAAGTTTCTTAAATTTCCCCCACTGAGCCTCTCCACTTCCCAGAAACCCTCTCTCATACACTGTAATGAAGATGTTACTTCTCCCGTGTTGAGTGGCATCCTCTGAGGAAACTCAGAGGTTAATCTCAAAGGACTAAAAAATAAATGAGACTTTTTTTTTTTTTGAGACAGGGTTTCTCTGTATAGCCCTGGCTGTCCTGGAACTCACTCTATAGACTAAATGAGACTTTTTAAAAGGAAAGAAAAAATAAAAATAATTTTTAAAGGGAAAGAAAAATATCTGGAGGAAAAAAAAAAAAAAGAAGGAATTGGTGCCTCCTTCAGATGAGGATCTGCTTAGGGGTGAGACCCGGATCCCGTTGACCCTCCTCTAGTTCTTCAGGTATCAAGCAGTCAGAGACTCCAGGCACATAGTGTCAGGTGAAGGAGACCTGTTTTACAAGGAAAGGGATGGAGGGCCAAGGAGTTAGGGGCGGGGCTGCTCTTGATGCAAAGCATCTCGTTTCTCCCAGATTAAGGCTGAGGGATGCAGGCTGTCACCCAAAGTCTCTACAGTGGAGCACGCTCAATACCACAGGGCCACTTAGGATGTGACTTAGAAGTCAGAAAGGCCTCCCAGCAGAACCCAGGAACAGTATCCAGGAATCTACCATCCCTTCCCCTCTGCGGTGCCTTTAGCCTGCCTTTCCTGTTATGTACCCCTAGCTGCAATAGCTCCTGCCCATCTGGCTTCCACGGAAACAACTGCTCTGTCCCCTGCCAATGCCCCGAGGGGCTCTGCCACCCTGTGTCTGGGGCCTGCCAGCTGGGTAAGTGGAGGGAGCAGGAAGGGACATTTGCTCATTTCCATGGGCTACAGGAGTCTCGGCAGCAGGGAAGGATTGGGCACAGTCCAGAGACGGGATCCTCAGAGGCCCCAAATGTGTGTGTGACCATCTCCCCGTGTTCCTAGGCCGTCATGGTAAAACCGCCCTCATTGTGGGCATCCTGGTACCTCTGCTGCTGCTCCTCATAGGCATCATCTGCTGTGCTTACTGCTGCTCAGTGACCCGACTGGATCCCAAGGACAGGTAAAACACTGGCCATAATAATGTATGTTCCTTTGCGGGTAGGGAAGGGCCGAACTTGTCACTCTTCGGGTAGGTCTAAAGCCTGGAACTATTTGTCTGTCTGACAAGGAAGTGTCTGAGTCACGTGAGTGTGAGCAGAGGTACTGGGTAGCAGGGGACTCAGAGTCAAACCTGCAGCAGAAGGCTGAGCTCGTGACAGTGACAGCGTGACAGAGCTGCAAGGGCTGGGGCAAGAGGAGGAGCCACACAGCTCAGCAGAGAAGGGAAGAGACTAGATTTCAAACCGTCAAGAAAGAGAGGGTCAGAGAAGTCCAAGCCATGGTTTTGCAGAGAGCATAGCCTGAGGAATAGATAGATTATGGAGGACTGGTGAGGCCCAGAAGAATGCGTTCTTCTTCACATCTCTTGGTCCCTTGAACATACCATATCATGGAAGTCTGGAACAGGGAATGGAGGGTTCATTTCTTCAACAAATGATGCTGAGGCTCATTGGGTCTCAGCTGCTCTGGGCTCACACAGAGCTTTTTGGATCCTCTGCCCAGCGCTCTTTCTCCATTATGCTAGGAATGAGAGCCAGGGCTTGCTTATGCTAAGCAAGGGCTCTACTACTGAGCTCACCCTCAGCCTTGTTTGTTTGCTTGCTTTTTGATGAAATACCTCACTGTGTAGCTCAGGCTGTTGTGAAGTGGGTATCTTCATGCCTCAGCCCCTCTTCAGTGCTAAGAGTCTGGGAATGTGCCACCATACTAGACCCCATTCTTGATTCTGTCTGCTGCGCTGTGGGGCATTCATAATGAGCAAATAGCCTGGGGGTGAGGAAGTGGCCCACCTCCTACCCTCCAGAGGAAGAGGCCTTGCCCAAAGGCTGTCAGAGAACTCTGACAAAAGGTTGCTCGAGTTTGGAGATGCAGTAGAGTGAGTGTCGAAGAGTGGGATCCTGCTAGGATGAGAGTCCTAAGAGCTATATTTTTGAGAACCCAGTGCAGGTATCTAGTATGAGTACTTGGTTCTGGGCCGTGCCAAACCTTCTGTCAGATTTACAACTGAGGCCAAGAAAAGTGAAATCAGAGCCGATGTGGTTACCCAAACCTGCCTGGCTCTGTCTAGAGCAGCGGTTCTCTACCTTCCTAATGCTGTGTGACCCTTTGATATGGTTCCTCCTGGTATGGTGACACTCCCCGCCCCAACCATAAAATGATTTCCGTTGCCATCTCACAACTGTAATTCTGCTACTGTTATGAATCATAATGCAAATAGTTTTGGAGATAGAAGTTTGCCGAAGGGATCGCGGCCTAGAGGTTCCACGCTGTGGAGCTCGGTGGCCTTCTGTGACTTAGATTTTGGACTCCGTGGTTTGGATTTTATTC
Organism: Montemys delectorum; assembly: GCA_019843815.1. Lineage (NCBI taxonomy): Eukaryota > Metazoa > Chordata > Mammalia > Rodentia > Muridae > Montemys > Montemys delectorum. The sequence continues at coordinate 3,687 of JADRCD010204599.1, read as the reverse complement.
TGTCATCAATGTGCAGGGCCGCCCAAGTAGATGTAGTCACCTGACACATCCTGCCAGTCTAACATGGGTTTCCTCAGGTCTCTCTCTTTTTTTTTTTTTTTTTTTTTTTGGTTTTTCAAGACAGGGTTTCTCTGTTTCGCCCTGGTTGTCCTGGAACTCACTCTGTAGACCAGGCTGGCCTCGAACTCAGAAATCCTCCTGCCTCTGCCTCCCAAGTGCTGGGATTAAAGGCGTGTGCCACCACTGCTCGGCGTTCCTCAGGTCTCATATACTGATCACCCTCTCTTTGCCACCCTCTCAGGCCTGAGAGGAACGGAGCTGCCTTTTTCAGAATGAAGCAGCAGGTGTGGGGGGCCCTCACCAACCTGGGCTCGGCACTGCCCTGTGGCTCCCTCAGTAACTACAAGCTACCCTGGGTAACAGGTAAGTGGGCAGTGGGGATCAGGGTCAGGGGTTGAGGGCTAAGGTGGGACAAGGCTTTCCACAAGGCCCCGCACCTGACCTGTAAGCCCTGCAGTTTCTCACCACGATCCGGAGGTCCCCTTCAACCACAGCTTCATCGAGCCGCCCTCTGCCGGCTGGGCCTCTGATGACTCCTTTTCTTCTGATCCCGACTCTGGAGAAGAGGACGAAACCCATGCCTACTTCATGCCGCCTCGAGAAGGTAGCCCCAAACATCTTGCTCAGCCCAGGAAGCCTTGCCCATCACAGTGGCACCTTCCGTGTTCCTTTGGCAGATGTCTGTCTGTGCTTATTTCCCACCACTTGCAGTTTCTGGCTCTGAGAACAAGTTCAGAAGAAAGGAGTATCCTGTCCTCACCAAGCTTGTAGTGAACAGTAAAAAGGATAGTGTCATTCTGGGGACAGTGGCACATAACTTTAATCCCAGCATTTGGGAGACAGAGGCAGGTGGATCTTTGTGGAGGTTGAGTTCGAGGCCCGCTTGATCTACATCGTGAGCGCCAGGAGAGACAGGAGTATGTAAAGAGGCCCTGTAGATAGATAGATAGATAGATAGATAGATAGATAGATGATAGATAGACAGACAGATAGATGATAGATAGATAGATAGACAGATAATAGATAGACAGATAGATGATAGATAGATAGATAGATGATAGATAGATAGATGATAGATAGATAGATGATAGATAGATAGATAGATAGATAGATAGATAGGTAGGTAGATAGATAGATAAACAGACAGATAGATAAAAAAATATGTCACCTGACAATAGAGGACAGAATGAGTCATCATTGCTAAAATTCCTTCCCAGGGGGAGACATAAGCAACCTCTACCCCTTCTAAAACAGAGGTCCCAACAACAGAGGCAGGATGCCACCAAAGCTCATTCTGGGAACCAATGAGTTTATTAGGTTTTCCTATAGAGCATAGGTGAAGGGTTATTTACAGTGTATAGGTGCTCCTCCCTGCAATAGGCCATGTCTAGAAAGCCTTTACCCACAGGGATGCGGGCTTACCCAGCCACATGATGGAGCCCTCCTCTCCTGTGTATTCTGCAGCTTATATATTCTAGCCGCTCCCCAGAGGCCTCATACAATTAAGGTAGAGTTGCATACAGCAGGTGGTAGGGAGGGCTGGAGGCTCAGGTAAGTGTCTCTTAACCCATTCCTTCCAGGACGGGTGTCAACAGTCAGCAAGTGCACAGGTGAACCCTCCAACATGGTAGTTGCTTGGCTCAGAGGACAGCTACAGCTGTCATGCTTTAGTGGTGGCATGCAAACAAAAAGGAGGGACTCCGAAGCTACCCATGCCTGTGGGTTAACTGGGGTTAAGGAATGTGCTTGTTAGTAACAGCTATGTCCAGTGTAGCTGAGTCCGTAGGAATTGGCCAAGTGAAAATTAGGCAGCAGTGATGGTGTTTTGGATAAAATGCAGTGTGCAAGTGGCTCAAAGCAAGGAGGGGTAAAGAGAAAAGAGCGAAGGAGAGGTTTCTGCTCTACCAGCCTCTCCCCTACCCCACTCGCCCCTGCCACATCTTGTGGCCTCTGGGAAGATTCTGCACCCTAGGAAAAAGACTAGAGCTATGTACACAGCCAAAGCTCTTCTGTTTTCTACTCTGCCAGAGACGGTCCCTATGGCCCAAGAAGAATTACCAGAAGCCAGCCTTCCTGGAAGCCCCTTCCCTCCCCCTGAGGACGCTTCCACGCCATTCCCCATCCCACGCACCTCCAGCCTGGCCAGAGCTAAGAGGCCATCCGTTTCCTTTGCTGAAGGTACTAGGTTTGCACCACAGAGTGGCCGAAGCTCTGGGGATCTCTCCAGCCCCATACGAAAACCCAAGAGACTCTCCAGAGGTGCTCAGCCACGTCCTGAAGGTAAAGAGGTGGAGGAGCCTACAGGCCCAGAGCAAGCAGACACAGAGGAGGATGCTCCTACAGCCACAAGCTCTGGAGATGCTGCCTCTGGTCACAGCCAACTTCCACCTGGTAGCCGGACAGTGGCCGAGTGTGTAGAAACCACTGATGGGGGCATCCAAGAGAGTTCGGGGTCTGTGGCCACAATCTATATGCTGGCAGGGACACCTCAGAAACCCGAGGGCCCTGTCTGGTCTGTCTTTCGTCGTTTGGGAAACTATCAGAAAGATCAGGCGGTGCCCAAGGTAAAGAGTGCCATCCCTAAGCCTTTGCGCCGATCTCTGGTTCGGAACCAAGCCAGCTCTGGCTCAGCTCCGGGTGCCATGCTCTCCGGGGCCATGGAATCCACTGCAGTTAGGCCAGAGGAAGCATCCAGAGGTCTGGGAGATGGCATTGAGAGTGTAGGGACCGTCCAGGAGCCAGATGCTGGAAGCAGTTCCCCGGAACACGGTTCCCAGAAGCAGGCTGAAGAGGAGCAGGAGGAGCCCCTGTATGAGAATGTTGTGCCTGTGTCCGTGCCACCACAGCACTGAGGACCTTGAGTTTGGTGAGTGGGAAGACTGGATGGGGATGCAGGGAGAGCAGGATGCTGAAGCTGCCGTGGACCAGATTGGGCTTTGTGCCTGGAAATGATGCCAAAGCTGTGACAGACTAAACAGAAACTCTGCCCTGGAAGAGGCAAGGGTTGAAGGCCAGCTGGCTGTGGGTCTGGCCCTGGCAGTGTCCCCAGGTGGGACTGGAAAGCCTAAGTGGAGACCCTGTGTAATAAGGTCAGAGAAAGGAAGAGAGCGGGCTACAGGGCTTGTCCTCTGTTGTCCTGGATTCTGTCCTGAGACTATTCTGTCGCTTCAAAACATTTTTTTTTTCTGAAAAGGAAAACAACCTAAATGTTTGATAATGATTGATTAAACAAATATTTCTTTTAGAAAATTTATTAATTTATTTATGTGGGGGGAGGGCATGTACCATGACCTGCAGGTAGAGGTCAGTGGCCAATTCTCGGTGGTTTCTTCATCACCTTATGAGTCTGGGGATAGAACTGGAGCCTGTGACCTAAGTGCTCCTAACCACTGGGCCATCTCACTAGCCGTCCTTTGTTGAAGCAGGGTCTCTGTTACAGCCTGAGCTGCTTTCAGATGTGCTCTGTGGCTGAGAATGCCTGTGAGTTTATGATCCTCTTGTCTCTACTTCCCAAGTGCTGGCCTGAACCACCTGAGTTGTCTGTTTTCATAGGGCTCCATGCATGGTTAGGCAAGCATGCTACCAACTGAGCTACACATCAGCTCAGCCGAACAAGATATTTCTTAC
>JADRCD010204597.1:42500-60173 GCA_019843815.1 Montemys delectorum | reverse complement strand
GTTGCCCATGGTAACAGATCTGTGGTCCCGCCTATCTACAGGTGCAGGCACTCGGTGATGCTAACATACCTCCCTTTTTCATATTATACAGAGAGGGAAAGAAAAAGGGAGGGGGAAGCCGATGGTGAAAAGGGGACGAGGGCGTCCTGTCTCTTAAGCTACTTCCTGCTGTCTAGGGGCGTTGTCAATGGTGGTAACTGGCTTTCACCATCGGGATCCACTTGGTAGATGTTTGCATCAGTTCTCTTTATGGACAGTGGCTCGTCTGTGGGCAGCAGCTGGTAGTCCTGTAACAGAAGCTGATTGATAGTTTGGTTAGAAATTTTTTGTATTTGTCGTTGAAGAAATGTAGAAACAAGATTGATGAGGCAGGGAGCAAATAATAACACCAGGAAGATGACTAGGACAGGAGTTACAAACGTGAGTATCCACTTCCATATGGGGTTTTCGAAAATCTCAGAACTGGAGGTCTCACAGTCTCTGAAATTTTTTATGTCTGACTGTAGCTCCTGGATTTTATTTTGTACTATCCCGGATTGGTTGACATAGAAGCAGCATTCTTCTTGGAGGAACAGGCAAAGACCACCTTCTTTAGCTGTCAGGGCTACAGAGAAGTACGTCATCAACATAAAGTATGACCTTAGATTTAGGGAGAGACAAGGAGAGTAAGTCAGAAGCCAAAGCCTGACCAAATAGATGTGGGCTATCTCAGAATCCCTGAGGTAGAACAGTCCAGGTAAGTTGGGTAGAAAAGTGGGTATCAGGATCTGTTCAGGTAAAGGCGAATATATTTTGTGACTGGGTATCTAAAGGGATAGAGAAAAATGAATCCTTGAGATCTAAGACTGAGAAATGGGATGTCCCTGAAGGGATAGTAGAAAGAAGTGTGTAAGGGTTAGCCACAACAGGATGGAGAGGGACTACTGCAGAATTAATGCGCCTGAGGTCTTGAACTAGGCCATAGTTACCATTAGGCTTCTTGACTGCTAGTATAGAAGTGTTAAAGGGAGAAGAGGTGGGACGAAGGAGTTTTTTTCTCAAGAGGTCAGAAATGATAGGCTTAAGTCCCCTGAGACTCTGGGGAGAGAGAGGGTATTGAGCTTGGGTTATGTACCTGGTAGAGTCCAGTAATTGGATGACAACAGGAGAATGATGTTTAGCAACAGAGGGGTTCTGGACGTCCCAGACTCGGGGATCTACCTGAGAAGCTGGTAAAGGAAATAACATGGTAGCGTTAGTAGGTTGCCTGGCTAGGAGAAGAAGCAGAGGAACTGCTGGCGAGCCTGGGTTTAGGCGGATGTGAAGAGCAAAGGAAATTGAAGCTCCCAGCCTAGCTAGAAGATCCCTTCCCAATAAGGGGACAGGACATGTTGGCACTACCAAAAAGGAATGGGTAAGAGGTACACCCCTAAAAATGCAACTGAGTGGTGGGGTCTGGAGAGGGAAGTATGGTTGTCCTCCTACCCCGACAGTAGAATTAGAAGGAGAAGTGGGTCCCCAGAACTCCATCAGGACTGAGTAAGTGGCTCCAGTGTCCAAGAGGAAGGAAATGGAACGCCCACATACCACAATATCTACTCGGGGCTCCCTGCTAGTGATGGCAGTGGTTGGGTCAAGGGAGCTCCAGCCTCCTCAGTCTGCCATAGCCAAGCCTAGGAGATCAGTTGGAGGGTTATCTGGGAGTGATGTCCCCTTGTTCTGCGTAACATGGGGGCAGTCAACAGCCCAATGTCCCTCTTGATGGCACCTAGGGCATGGCCCTCTTGGCTTGCGGAAAGTGGGGCAGGATTTTGCCCAGTGACCTTTTTGACCACACCTGTAGCATGTGCCTGGTGGCCTTTGTGTCTTAGGAGACCATGAGCCCTGGGTAGTGGCTGGAGCTGGTCGGACAGCCTTTGCCAGCATGTGGTATTTTTGTTTTCGGACCTTATCATCTCTCCCATGGTACACCTTGAAAGCCAGCGCTAAGACCTCTGCCTGTGGAGTTAGGGGTCCCCTCTCCAGTTTTTTAAGTTTAGCTCTTATGTCGCGGTAGCTCTGGGAAAAGAAGTAGGTCATTAGGAGTTGCTTACCTTCTGAGCTTTCAGGGTCCAGGTTAGTATGTTGTAATAATGCCTTAGTAAGACATTCTAAAAATTGAGATGGATTCTCTTGCTTGTCCTGAACAACCTCTTGGAGTTTTTCAAAATTTACTGGCTTTAAGGCCGCTTTCCTAAGACCGGCCAGAAGGCAGGTGATGAACCTGTCCCTGGCTAAAATATCATCTGCAGAATTGTAGTTCCACCGGGGATCTTGGTCTGGCACGGTGTCAGAACCAAGTATCTGTTTGGTGTGTGCTGTCTGCATGAACTCTTGCCTCTTCCCAGACTCGCCTGCGCTCCTCAGGAAGTAAATTGTTAGTGAGGATCATATAAACATCATGGAAAGTCAAGCTGTAAGACTCAGTAATATATTGGAACTCTTTGATAAACTTGGAAGGATTAGAAGTATAAGATCCTAGCCTGTTTTCTATTTGGGAAAGTTCACTAAGTGAGAAAGGAACATGTACCCTGACAAGGCCATCTGCTCCAGCAACTCCTCTTAGAGGTAGGACTGTTGCTGGGTCAGATGTCTCTGGGGAGGGAGAACTTGGAGGTTTGACAGAAGTCTTAGAGCGAGTGACAGGAGGAGTGAAGGTAGCTGCCAATGTGGGGCGTTTGGATTGGCCCCCAGCTGGCACAGAAGAAGGGGAGGGATCTGGAGAGGCAGGGCTAGCAGGCTCTGGAGTATCCTGGTGAGGAGGAGAAACTGAGGTAGCAGTTTGGGCTTCTGGAGGAGAAACTGAGGTGGCAGTTTGGGCTTTTGGAGGTGTGGAGATAGGTCTGCGGCGAAAGGGGGGTGGTTCATTAGCTGGATCCAGCGTCGCCATGTCATCTGGGGGAGGTGTAGGTTTCATAGCTAAGAGAAGTTGAGTTGGGGAACAAGAAGTACACAAGGAGGGATTAGAACGGAGATAAATGAAGGCTTGAACATAGGGAACCTCCTTCCATTTACCAGTCTGCTGGCAGTATGTATTAAGATCCCTTAAAATTGCTGGATCTAGAGTGCCATTAGGTGGCCATTTTGAATTTCCATCTAGTTGATATTAACCCAGACCTTATTGCAGAGATATATTAATTTTGATGCCTTCAAATCCGGTGTCAACTTTAGAGATTTGAGATTGTCCAGGATACAACCCAGTGGGGTTCCAGGAGATACGGTCAAAGACATTCCATTACCCATTGGTGGGTGCCTGGTTATTCCTACCAGCGTCCTGAGAACAACCCAGGCACCAAAGAGTTAATGGCCAAAGCTAGGGGCTCAGGTCGTCACGAGAGCCCTCAAGTGACCGCTTGGGGAGTAACAATCCACCCTAGGCCCAGGGATTTGTCGGCAGTGAAGCCCGGAGAGATTAGGAGCGCGGATTGTCTTCGTTGGGGGGGGGCACCAATGGTAGAAGTCTTAAAGTGTATACCAAAGGGAGCCTGTAAACCTCCATGGTTCTCAGAGAAGGCTGGCCAGGCCTCCTCCGGGAAGCTAGAGGTTCTCCCCTTGGCTGGACCTATTAATTAATATGCCGCTGTCTGTGTGAAAATTACAGCGGACTGGTATATGGAAATACGTGGTATTGTGTGGATAGGCAGGGATATACTACAGCGCTGGAGGCGGGGGGGGGGGGGGATAGACCACAGCTGAGATGCCTTCTCACTTGCGGTGGTCCAAACCTCGACGCCAGCCCCCCGGGACGCGGCGGCACGGAGAGGTGGCTGCTAAGCACTCTCTTGGGGAGCGCAGCAGCACGTGGCTCCCCCTGCTCTGGTGGTCCGGTGCTGTGGTGTCCGCTCCGGCGCCGGTCCGCTGTGGCACCGGCCGTGGGAAGTGGCGATGGAGCTCTGCAACCGCTGAGTGTTCTCTTGGCTAGCACGGCAGCTGGTGGCTAGCCTGCTGTGGGCCAGCACTCTCTCGATATACCTGCGAGTCGTCGCTAAATAAATATCTCGGTGGGACCTCCAAAATGATAGTTTAAGAGACGACTTGCGTTGAATACCACACACCAGGTCCAGACAATACCACGTGAAGAAGGTTTAATTGGGGAAGAGTGGGGGAAGGTTGTGCGCAAAGAGAGAAAGGAGAGAACAAAAAGGGAGGAGAGAGAAGGGTTTCTCCTTTTTATCTGAGTGATGACGTATGTACTGCCCAGGTGAAATTGGGTAGCCCTAGGGATTTTTGGGAATACGGGGGGGGGGGGGGGTTGCCCATGGTAACAGATCTGTGGTCCTGCCTATCTACAGGTGCAGGCACTCGGTGATGCTAACAACTATGGTCATGTAAAATGAAGTTGGGAATATAGAGGCTGATGGTATTTTGATTTATTCTATTTTTAATTAAGTGCACAAGAGTGCAGGTGCCCATGGATGCTAAAATTTGGTTCCCTTAGGACCCACTGCCCAAAATGGGCACTGGAAACTGAATTTGTGTTCTCAGAACGGAGCACTCTGCTCTCAATCACTGAGCCATGGAGGGTGATATTGTTTTGACTATTCATTAAACCTTGTTTTAAATGGAAGGATTAAAAATAAGATTGAAGCCAGGCAGTGGTGGCACATCTTTAGTCCCAACACTCAGAAGACAGAGGCAGGCAGATCTCTCTGAGAGATAGAGGCCAGCCAGGGCAATGCAGAGAAACTTTGTCTCAAACCAAGAAAAAAAATTCAAGATTTACTTGCTTTTGTATGTTTAAGAAAAGTGTTTCTCTTTTCCCTGGAATTCTTTTCCATCAATAAAATTGGAAAATATTTTAATAAAAAATTTGTAAGCTATTGAACACAAACTTTTTGTTCATGTATTTTCTTTAAAAAGATTAAAAGTAGAGTGCCCTCCCTTTGAATTGGACAGAGACTTTTATTACAACATGATAGATTATACAAAGGTTTGTATGTTCTGCCTCAGAACACTGAATTTTGGAATGAATCATTTGTGTGTGGTTTTTAAAAATAGTATCAACTTTACACTGAATCTCAGTGAAAGTATGTGGTACCAGCTTCTCATAAGACTGTAGATCATGAAGCAGAGATGGTTTCTTTTTGTTTTGTTTTGGTTTTTTCGAGACAGGGCTTCTCTGTGTAGCCCTGGCTGTCCTGGAACTCACTCTGTAGTCCAGGCTGGCCTCGAACTCAGAAATCCACCTGCTTCTGCCTCCCAAGTGCTGGGATTAAAAGCATGCGCCACCACCGTCCGGCACAGAGATGTTTTCTAAGGCCTGCCCTAGTGACCCTAATTCTACCAGCAAAGTCTCACTGACTCATCTGCTAGTTAAAGTATAAAATATTTCTCTCCCTCTGTGTCTCTGTCTGTCTCTCTCTTTCTGTGCGTGTGTGCGTGTGTAGCCCAGCTTGGCCACAACATGGTGGTCCTATGCCTTCGCCTCTTCAGCATAACTTATTGATATGTACCACCACAACCATTCTAAGTTTTGAATCTTTCGTATGATTATTTATTGCATGTATATGTACCTATGTGTATGCACACTCAGAGGCCAGAAGTGGATGTAGCTGTCCTCGTCTATCTCTAACTATTCTTTGACCTTTGAGGCACGGTCTCTTCTGAAATTGGGTTTCTCTGGTAGGCTGGAAGCCAGGAAGTCCCAGCAATCCTCCTGTCTCTGCTTCCCGTGGAGCTGGGATTACAGTCATGCACAAGCTGCCTGGCTTGTAACATGAGTGTTAGATCCAAGCTCTAGTTTTTACAGCTTCATGGCAAGCTCTCGCTCTCTCGCTCTCTTGTTTTTGGATTTTCGAGACAGGGTTTCTCTGTGTATCCCTGGCTGTCCTGGAACTCACTCTGTAGACCAGGCTGGCCTCAAACTCAGAAATCCACCTGCCTTTGCTTCCCCAGTGCTGGGATTAAAGGCGTGCGCCACTACTGCCTGGCCATGGCAAGCTTTCTTAACCATCAAACCATTTTTCTCAGCCCTTGAATGATATCCATAATATATGCACATATATAGTGTATGTATGTAGAGAGAGAGTAGTATTCACTTTATATGTCAATGGTTCACCCGAATATCCTGAAATTATTTATAACTGAATCTTGTTTTAGTAAAGGGTACTGGAAACGGAAACAAGTAATTGTGAATCATTTAGACTGATCCTGGTTGAATCAATATTGAAAGTTTTATGCTAGTGACCTCTAGTGGTTGTTGCCAAACATTAGCAAATACTAAATAGTTCTTTGGCAGTCAGATGTTGAATGTTGAATGAATTCAGGAGATATGTAAAATATGGTACTGAATGTTGAAATCAGGAACAAGGGCCAGGCGGTGGTGGCGAACACCTTTAATCCCAGCACTTGAGAGGCAGAGGCAGGTGGATTTCTGAGTTCGAGGCCAGCCTGGTCTACAGAGTGAGTTCCAGGACAGCCAGGGCTACACAGAGAAACCCTGTCTCGAAAAAACCAAAAAAAAAAAAAAAAAAGAAAGAAAAAAGAAAAGAAAATCAGGAACAAGGTTGGGTTATGCTGAGTTATTAACTAAAATTGGATAGATGGAAACAAATTTGCACATTTTGCTTTGGTAATATATCAAGTTAACTACTTCCCTTTCTACTTTGTTCATTTGAGACAGGTCTCTCTATGTGCCCCTGTCTGCCCTGGAACTTTGTGAACCAGGCTGGCCTCAAACTCAGTGCTGGGATTAAAGGCATGGACCACTATGCGTGGCTTACCTTTCTGGGTAGTTAAAAACATCAATTGATGTCAACAGATAAACAATTTTGCTGGTGCTCAACAGTTGTTTTTCTGTTGGGGAAACTATTTCATTGGAGTACTTGCTTTGCAAATGCGAAGCTTTGCACTCAAACCCCAGCACTCTAGGTAAAAAGAAATGGGAAGTTCTACCTTCATTGACCCAATCACACATTCTATTGTAGGGTGCTCTTCCCCTACTTTTATTGAGACAGGTCTTGGTACTTAGCTTCAGGAAGCCTGGAATTCATCATGCTCAGGAAGCTAAATGCCCCCCCTCCCTTAAACTGGGTATTGGTGATGTACACCAATAATCCCAGCCCTTGGGAGGCAGAGGCACGAAGATCTCTGTGAGTTCAAGGCCATTACACAGAAAAGCCTTGTCTCTATAAACCTAATAATAATAATAATAATAATAATAATAATAATAATAATAAGATGATGATGATGATGATGTCGTCTCTATAAACCTAATAACAACAACAACAATAATGTTATACAAGGTTGGGTATGCTGATGTACACCTTTAATTAGAGTACTCTGTGAGTTTGAGGCCAGTTAAACTGATTGGATAGAGTTCTAGACCAGGCAGGGTTATAATAGCCCCTCAAAGAAAATTACAAATTGTATGTACATAAGGTGCATAAAACATAATTATAGATTACTTTGGGTGGTGTTGACATTTTTAACTATTAAAATTGTGTTGTATGGACACAGAATGCATTTATATCTTCTTTAATTTCATTCGCCAGTGAAAGTGCAAATCATTTGTATCCTTGGTTAATTCCTCAATATTTTACTCTTTACAAAAAGTACTTTGTGAGCTGGAGAGGTAGCTCAGTGGTTAAGAGCACTGATTGCTCTTCCAGAGGTCCTGAGTTTAATTCCCAGCAACCACAATAGGATCTGTAATAGGATCTACTGCCCTTTTCAGATGTGTCTTATACACAAAGGAATCTTTAAAAAAATTATTATGTGTGTGTGTGTGAACGTGTATATAGGTATCACATATACTTATGCACATAGAGGCCTGAGGTTGAAGTTGCGAGTTTTTCTTAGTGATTCTCCATCAGATTTCATTGAGGCAGGGTCTTTCAAATGAATCCACAGCTAGCTTGTGGAGGGGAATCACTTGCCTTTGTCTCATTCTAGGCGGGTCTTACAGGCAGGTGGCCAACACCAGTTTAGCTTTTGTTGAGGCTTTTCACTAAGTTTTATTTAGCGTATGTGCCTGCATCTGCCTGTCTTTGTGTGCATGCACGCACATATGGAGGTCAGAGGACAACTTAAGAGCCAACTCTCCTATGACTGTAAATGGTAATTTTGATATAACTATATGTAGTAAATGAACATAGGGACTGTTTTGTTTTAATCTAGCTAGTTCCTCAACACACAAAAAGACCAAGATTTATTTAAGGTTTTACCGCAATAACTAGGCAGTCATTTGATCTGTTTCCATCCCCTAAACTAATCTGGCTACCTCCCAGCCAAAATCCTGATAATACCTCCACTTAGGGCCTTCAATTCTTCAGCTGAAATCTTAGGAATGCTTTCCTTTCTCTTCCTTGTGGTGCAATCTTTTACTCTTCTCTCTCCCTCTCCTGGCTGGTGGAAATTCTTCTCTATTCTACATTCTGCCCAGCTCTTGGGCTATCAGCTTATATTTATTGATAAGGCAGAGAATTAATGGTAAGAATTGTTTACACAAACTTGAGACAGGAGATTCTTGACAGCATTACAATTGTCCCAGATTGAAACAAGATATGTGGGTAGAAAAAAAATCAGCATTTGAATAACACAAGGATAAACTTACACAGTACAAATAACATTATGTCTATATGTGTGTCTTCTAATTTCTGTAGCTTGTTATTGTATCTTTACATGCCTTTAAAAGCCTAAGTCTCTCAACTATGTATAAGTTATATATTTTCTTACTCAAAGAGGGACGAATCAGGGCACAGCAACAGTCAAAGCAAAACCAAAGTCTCGCAGTATAAAGCTCAGAGTCGGACACTGGGAACTTAAGATCTGCTGTACTCCAAAGGGCCTGGCAGCTTCACTTTTCTGGCTTTGCCAGACATCTTGTCTAAGACTCAGGCCAGCTCTACCCCACATCTGCCACTGTCTTTGGGACTGGTGTCCCCAAACTGCTGGGATTTATGCTACACCTTCAACCTTATCCTCTCCTGAGCTCTCTTCAGGACTTTGACCAGCCGCATGGTGCCAGAGCCTCAGCTTCACCCCCATGACCATCAGTCCTGGGGCTTCTGCTCCACCTGCAGTTGCATCCCACAGTGCTTGTACTCTATGACCCCGTCACACCTTCAAAACCATTACCACCTGGGAGGCTGTCTCTGAACTAGAACTTCTGTGTGCTGATCTGAGGAAACATTTCCCAGAACATTTTTGCCTCGATGATGCTGATTCCACCCCCCTTTTTGTTTTGGTTTTGTTTCGTTTTTGTTTTTTAAGATAGGGTTCCTCGGTGTAGGTCCAGCAGTCCTGGAACTCACAGAGCCTCTGCGTTGAGATTAAAGGCATGTGCTACCACTGCCCAGCAAAGATTTGTTTCTATTTTGTATATGTATGTGACTGTGTCTGGTTGTGTTTATGTGAGTGTAGGTGTTTGCAGAGGTCAAAGGTTTTATGTAAACCCTCTGGAGTTTCAGGCTGTTGTGACCTGCCTCACATGGGTACTGGGAATTAAACTTAGGTCTTTTTTTTTTTAAAGATTTATTTTATTTATTTTATGTGTATGAGTACACTATAGCTGTATAGATGGCCGTGAGCTATCATGTGTGTGGCTGCTGGGAATTGAACTCAGGACCTCTGCCAGCCCTGCTTGCTCTGGCCCTGAACTTAGGTCCTCTTGAAGAGCAGTAGGATACTTTTAACCACTAAGTCTACAGTCAGATGCTAGTCACTTCTTAATCATTTTTAGCCCCAGAATCTTTTTTTTTAAGGTAGTTTCTTTACATAGCTCTGGCTGTTTGGAACTCACTATGTGTAGACCTTAGACATAGATTGTAGACCAGGCTGGCTTGGAACTCACGGAGATCCGCTTGCTTCCCAAGTGCTGGGATTAAAGATTTGTACCACCATGCCTACCAGAACCCAGATTCTTAATTTAAAATACTATTACATGGTCCTGATAGTAGAGCCTTTAAGAGACTCAAAACTTGTCTCTGAAGCTTGACAAGGCAGGCCTCACTTCCATCCTCTTCTGCTTTCAGCATTATCTTCTACATTCCCACAATAGCTTACTAATTATTAAGCTCTGATCACTCAATTTTCTAGCCCAAAGACTTTCCACAACCTTCCTAAAAACATGGGTCTGGTCTGTCTCACTTTTCTGCCTTAAGATTTCTGTTGCTGGGATGAAACACTATGAGAAAAAGCAGCCTGGGAAGGAAAGGGTTTTTTGTTTGTTTTCATCTAACAAATCTCTGGGTCATGCTCTAACACTGAGGTAAGTCAGGGCAGAAGCCTGAAGACAAACACTGAGCAAAAACCATGGAGGAATGTTTATTACTGACTTACCTCCCACCCTCTTCCTCAGTTTGCTCTTTGGAACAACCTAGGATCACCTGCCAGGGGTGGCCCCAATGTACTGGGTCCTCCCACATTAATCATTATGAAGAAAATGCCCTACAGCCTTGCCTATAGGTAGTCTGATGGAGGCACTTACCCAGCTGAGGTTCCACTTCACAAATACCCAGATACCTCTCTAGCTTTGTCAAGACATTTAGCATCTTTTTTTCCTTCCCGGTGGTCAGAGCTGTTCTGGCAACTAAACACCTTTGTAAATTTTATATCTTTAAAAGCTTATTCTGTGTGTGTGTGTGTGTGTGTGCGCGCGCGAGCACTACTTTAAATATATAAACAATACGTTTGGTGTTTAGACTCTTAGTCATTTTATTTTCCTCTTTAATCTCCTCTTCTTGTGGCTGTTTTATTTGTTGTCCTTAGCTCTATCTCAAACCTCATGATCCATTTGTTTTTAGTATTATTTGTTCAGTTTTAAACTACTGATCACTCACCAGAGTATGGGTAAAACCCCAGTCTTACTTAAGTTCGGTCTTATTTTCAGATCTCTAATTTCTAATTAACTCATGGGGGAAAAAAATAACAGAATCAAGTGGATGTTAGCTTTCTGTCCACCTTGTACAGAGAACTTTTCTCTATAATCCTCTTTCTCTGTGGCTATTCTGCATTCCTACCACCCTCAGATTTTTTAATTATGCTAATTTTACCCATAGAATTTCTTCAAGGAGTATATAAAGATTAAGCATTAATTTTATTAGAGGCTCTAAGGAATCATAAGGAAATGGCCTCTGTATGGTTATTTTTGTTTTCAATGAGATTATGTTATCTAGTGGAAAGTTTAGTTTACCATTTTTATGAGTTTTGTCTTGAAGTCATGCATAAAAATGCTGCATTTACATTTATTACTTTTCCTATTTTAATTAGCTGTTTGTGGTTGGTTAAGGCAAAATGAAATAAATGCATCTTAATGTTTTTAGGCACGGATTGCATTTTTACAAGGAGAAAGGAAAGGTCAAGAGAATTTGAAGAAGGATTTAGTGAGAAGAATAAAGATGTTAGAGTATGCATTAAAACAAGAAAGGTATGTATATTTCATTTGTTAATGTGACTAGAACAGAACTCTGTACACTTTATTGAAAGCTTTTTCACATTTTACTTAGTATATGGAAAAAGAAATGAAAAAATGAGAAGTAGAAATAATATATTCTGCCATATATTTCAGATGTTTTCTCTCTCTAAAGATAAGTAGAAATTTATCTTTTTGCATACCTGTATTTGTTGCTTGGGTAATTTTCTTTCATATATTTTATCTACATTTCTATATATTTTCAGTATTTTTAGCAAATTTTTTTTAAATGGACACATTGCTTTGTTGTTAGAGTAATGCATAGCAGTACTCAATTATAAAAAAATAATTATTTTTTGCCAATTGTTAAATTTTCAGGGCAAAGTATCACAAATTAAAATATGGCACAGAACTGAACCAAGGTGATTTGAAAATGCCCACCTTTGAATCAGGTAACTTTATTCTTTTTAAAAAAATTCATCTTTATGTAACAGGCATATACTCTTTATCCTGATTTTGATTTTATAGCATCAGATGAATGATTATTATAAACTATAAAATTTGATGAAAAATTTTAGTATTATATTTTTATTTTAAAATTATGTATATGTATGTACATGAGTATACATATATGTGCACATGATTGCTGGTATCCACAGAGTATAGAAGAGGGCCTTAAATTCCCTGGTGGTGATGTTACAGATAGTTGTGAGTTACCCAATGTCAATTCTGGGAAGTAATTTTGGATCCTCTGCAAGAGCAGTATTGAATCTTATTAACCCATGAACCACCTCTCCAGCCCTTGGTAAAAATGCCAAACAAATGAAAATCTGTTCCATCTGCCTCTCAATCCTATTTTCTCCAAAGTTTAATCTATATAAAATTATGCATATATTTTTGCCAGTAATTAAAATAAAAATATGCTAAAGTAATTGTTTTTTTTTTTAGCTGTAAGCAATTTTTGTCCCTCATGTATGTGTATATGCGAGTATATTTATTTATTTATTTATACTTGGCTGGGTGTGGTGGTACATGCCATGAATCCAAGCACTCAGGAGGCAGAGGCAGGCAGATCTCTAGAGTTCAGGACCAGCTTGTTCTGTATAGTGAGCTCCAGGCCAGCCGGGGCTACATAATAAGTTGCTGTCCCCCTCTCCAATGTTTTTTCATTTATGTATTTATTTTGGTGTGTGTGGGGGGCAGTCAGAAGACCACTTGAGAATTATTTCTGAACTTCTCTCAATGTGGGTTTTGAGTGAATTGGGCTGGGGTTGTTTGATGTGGCAGCAAGCACTTGCTCAAGCTATATTTTTAATATTTAAAAAGGTCCTTTGGAGAAGTTCTAAGTAGCTAATTGTAGTTCTAAGATACTGGAAATTTGGCTAGATTGGACTTTATAGCAGCCATATAAAATTTACAGAGTAGAAAAATTATCTTCAATTAGCTTTCTTCTGTATTAAGTAGTAAATATAAGAATAATAGTTCATAAATGTATACTCGAGTGGATTGGATATAGGAATAAGTTTAGTTTTCAGAGTCCATATAACTGTATAGAATCTAAAAGAATGAAGAATATTTTAACATAAGCAGACTTTGAGAATCATACCAGCAATTTTCTATTTCTTAAGTATCTGGATCATGGTTATCCCATTTCCCCCTTATTTTAAGGCAGGGATTTGTGAATTCTAGGATTCCTTCAACTCCATAGATATCAGTGGATAACCGTGAATGACTGTCCTGTGTCTACCTTCAGAGTGCTGGAATTACAGATACAGATGAGAATGCCCAATTTCACAGACGTTTTTGATGGAGTTCGAATAGAAGCCTATGATGTTATTTTACTAGTAGCTTGCTCCTAAAGCAACCATTTTTTCTTTATTTTAATATGACAGTTTTGTTTCCTTAGGTTTTTTCAAAGTATACAGTAAGATGGTAAAACTTACATAGGTGTTGAATTAATAGTAAATTTTTAAAAATACTGGTTAGACTTTGGTCTAATAATAAGTACTGAGAAGCAGACCATAAATACCACCTGAATTGTTTATTTTTTGGCCTTCCCTGCTTTGGCTTTTAGCAGCAGAATGTTTTATTTTGTCTTTCAGTTGTCACAAACTGAGATTTAGATGCCATTCATGTTCTTGAGTGGTTCTAAAAGGCTCATTCTGATTATAGAAAATATTACTCATTCTCTTCCATAGAGCTGTGAGAGTAAGAACTGAGAATAGCCGTTATTTGTCTATGATACTCATCATCTCAGGCTAGACAGAAGTCAGAGGATCAGGAGCTCAAGGTCATTTTTAGCTACTATGTCCCTGTCTCAAAAAACCCTATCCTGCTAGGTATGTGCAGATCTGTGAGTTCAAGGCCAGCCTACTACAGAGCTCCAGGGAGCCAGAGTTAACACATAGAAACCCTGTCTCGAAAAACAAGAAAGAAATAACAGAAAAACCCCTTCTATAAAACTAAGTCTTAGAAAAATGGAAGGTGGAAATATTTTTGTATATATTTACTACCTTTAACTATAGTAAGACTACTGTAAACATGCAGGAAAAATGGATTTAAGAGATTTTCTTCACTTCTTTTCCATTATAGCTTTTTCAGAAAATGAACAGAGTTAGAATTGTTTTTGGTTATTGCTCCTGGAGTAAAGCTTGTGCAATTCTTAGCTTATTTTACTGTAATAGTTTGTATAAAGCACGATTGTTAGCATGTAATTCCCTCCTACCTATAATTAAAATTGTGCCCAGACAAGTATCTTTTATCTATGATATACATAAGTAAAAAATTTTACTTATATGAAACATGAAAAAAAACTAAAATGTTTTTACTGATACAGAAAACTTCAGAATATCAGATAGAAAACAGAAATGAAGTAAGCAAATATATACCATGCTAAGTATAAAATTATCTGCATCAAAGTATATTTGTAGACAAATATTAAATGAAACAGAATTGGCTTTATAAACTCCTTTCTTCAAATCAACATAAAAAAGAAAATGATTTGACAGAAATTGGAGATATGTGCATGTTTATACCTCATCATACCTCATCATTTTGCATATTTCCTAAACCTGAAAGCAATTGTATTCAAGCATATCAAAAATGATTTAACTTTTACAAGTTTAGGAAATAGATCATTTAGTAGAAAAGTGGATATGGCACACACCTTTAATCCCAGTACTCAGCAGGCAGAGACTGGCAGATCTCTGAATTCAAAGTCAGCCTGGTGTACATAATTGGAGTTCGAGGACAGCAAAGTCTATATATAGAGATTATGTCTGAAAAAACAACAAAAAAAAGAAAAGTAGGTATGATACGTTATTACTCAAGAAATATAAGCAGAGGCTTCAGTGAAATACAATTTAGCATTCATTGAGATTGACAGAGAAGGAATGTCAAGTGTTGACGAGGCTTTAGAGTTAGCAGAATTTATGTGTATATATTGATGTTGGGGTAGTCAGTAAAGCTGAGGCCCTGAGGCGTCCTTGTATCTATAAAGGAAACACAGCATACATACTCAGTAATTTGATAATTCCACTACTTAAAATCTAAACATTTGGCCGGGCAGTGGTGGCACACGCTTTTAATCCTAACACTTGGGAGGCAGAGGCAGATGGATTTCTGAGTTCGAGGCCAGCCTGGTCTACAGAGTGAGTTCCAAGACAGACAGGGCTATACAGAGAAACCCTGTCTTGAAAAAAAAAAAAAAAAAGTTTAGCTGTAGTTAACTTATATTTCTTTTTTTTTTTTATTAAAGATTTATTTTATTTTATGTGTATGAGTACACTGTAGCTGTACAGATGACCATGAGCCATCATGTGTGTGGCTGCTGTTGATCTCAGGACCTCTGCCAGCCCTGCTTGCTCCGGCCTGCTTGCTCCGGTGTAATTTACTGAGGCTGTCTTCAGACGCACCAGAAGAGGGCGTCCAATCTCATTATGGGTGGTTGTGAGCCACCATGTGGTTGCTGAGATCCGAACTCACGACCCTTGGAAGAGCAGTCAGTGCTCTTACCCGCTGAGCCATCTCGCCAGCCCCAACTTATATTTCTAAACAGCATTCTGTACACTAATATATTTATTCATTTTAATGCTGACATTATAGTTGCTTCTAGATTTTCACTGTCATCAAGGGCATACACACACATACACACATATAAACAAACCACATATATATGCAATTCTTATATAAGCTGCAGTGATCAAATGTTTAGGTTTTGTTTGTTTGTTTGTTTGTTTTTTGAGACAGGGTTTCTCTGTGTAGCTCTGGCTGTCCTGGAACTCACTCTGTAGACCAGGCTGGCCTCGAACTCAGAAATCCGTTTCCCAAGTGCTGAGATTAAAGGCATGCGCCACCACTTCCCGACTAACTACAGCTAAACTTGACAACGTAGGTGTCAAGTTTATAAAATTGAACATTGGAAGAATCATTCTACCACATTCACAAACTAAGTTTTAGAGGTTGAGATGGTGTTAATACTATTTTAGAATAGCTAGTAAGTGGTTGGAGGGAAAGAGTTTCTAGAGCTATTGATGCTTATTAAGCTAGATGCTGATAGTTTATTCAAAAATCCATTAAATTATGTTGTTATAATGTACTTAAAGTTTATAACTGTCATAGTGAAATAATAAAAACTCATTTCAACTTGAAGGGCGTTAAATATTTATATACATTGTATAAAATATTACATACTTTTATTTTGTAGTAGTGGTCGGGATGAAACGTAAGCCTCTGTATTCTATGTTAAATGTTCTATCATTGTAATATACCCCTAACTATGTGATTTAAGTGTTAATATGTTTTCTGGAATATAAGAAAGTATATACATTGGCTCTTGTTGTTGAAGTTGAGAATGAGAAACTTAACTACTAATGGTTGTTAACTTTCGGTGATTAGATTTTGAACAGTCATATTTTTTAGAGTGTTTTTCTCTCCAGTTATTTTTAAATGCTATAAAATGAAAAATAAGAGACTATCAGAATTAAGTAATTCTAGAAATTAGAAAATAACTTGTGTTTGAAGAAAGAATAAGAAGAAAATGAGATTGTTATGCTTAGGAACTAATGGCTACAAAAGATACTATATATTACCAGTAGGTACTAAGTGACTCTAAGGAGTCTGGGGACCTAATTGTTGAGAATTCATCTTAATAATCTCAGTATGGGCTGTGAGGGGGCAATTTTTCAAGTACATCTCTTCATAATACATTTATTTTGATATTATGAATCTGTGTGGTGGTAATAGTGCCCACAATAGTTCTAACTTTTTCTGTAAGGGTAATTTTTGAAAACTTAACTTTAACTGAACTTATACTGCTTACTAAACATGTTTAATTCAATAATGAGATTGGATTTAGGGTTTTGTACATGGTAAGCATGCTGCTATATTTAAGCCTGTGGATTCTTTCTTCTTTTTTCCTCTTTTGTAAATCTAATACTTTATTATCTGAGACTAAAATGGGGCTCTTCACCATATATACTGTTGTACAATACTGAGTTTAGTATTGTGACACATGCCTTTAATTCCAGCACTTAGGAGGCTGAAATAGGAGCAATTTGACGCCTGCCTAAATCCATAAATAAGACTGTCTCCGTAAGCAGACAAAAAACTCCAAAGTAATAAACCCATTTTCTGTTTTTGTGTGTATAAAAGATATTTATTTCTAAGCTATAAGTTATAAGAGGTCAGTGGAGTGAGGAGGCAGGCATTCACTTTTGGATGTCTGCCAAAAGCCTGCCTCTAGCTTGGGCTCTAAGTTCCTCACCTAGGCTCTTTAAACAGACAACCTTTGACCACAAGTAAGTAGAATGAGCTACCAATGGCTTTGTCATTCCCCTTAAGTGTTTATACTTGTGGACCTGTTTAGGACTCCTCCTGGAGATGTTGACAATATGCTGGGCCTACTGAAAACTGAGGCCCAGCGGGGTCTGCATGTCCCAAGAATAAGTGGCTGCTTGGCTGGCTGCAAACTACTGCTCTAGGGCCTGAGAAAAGGCTCTATCTACCAGCTGTGTGCCCATCACAGTGATCTGAGTTAGGTACTATTTAGCAGCCTGGTTTCCTAGCTGAATCGTTGAATCTTTTGTTGTAAAAAAGAAAGTGTGATAGAGACTTTAATGTCTACTGATATAAATTCAGATGAAGTCGGTTTCTCTCTCTCTCTCTCTCTCTCTCTCTCTCTCTGTGTGTGTGTGTGTATCCTCAATATTTCTTAATTTTGAATAATATAAGTGATATATGTATATTTTTTAATCTTAAAGGTATTTGACAAACCAGAATTCTGTTTTCAAGTCTAGGACTTT
>JADRCD010204597.1:0-37500 GCA_019843815.1 Montemys delectorum | reverse complement strand
AAAGACAAACTTCGGATCCATAAGCACAAAGTAGGAGATTTATGTTATTCCTCTACATAGTAATTTGAACAGTAATTATTTTAGTTGTCCCTTGAAAGGTTTATAATAACTGCCAGCTCCTACTCAGTTTATGTACATACGGCAGGCATTATGATTTCGTGTATTAGTCACTAAGTGACCTGAGACGTGGTCTGTTTTAAAAGTGGTTTGAAGCTTTTTTTTTTTTTTTTTTTTTTTTTTTTTTTTTTTTAAAGTAGCACTCTGTCTTATTCAGGGTTTCTATTCCTGCACAAAACATCATAACTAAGAAGCAAGTTGGGGAGGAATGGATTTGTTCAGCTTACATTTCCACGTTGCTGTTCATCACCAAAGGAAGTCAGGACTGGAACTCAAGCTGGTCAGGAAGCAGGAGCTGATGCAGAGGTCATGGAGGGATGTTACTGGCTTCCTTCCCCTGGCTTGCTCAGCTTGCTTTCTTATAGAACCCAATACTACCAGCCCAGGGATGGCATCACTCACCATGGGCCCTCCCTCCTTGATCAATAATTGAGAAAATGCCTCACAGCTGGATCTCATGGAGGCATTTCCTTTCTGTGATAATTCCAGCTTGTGTCAAGTTGACACACAAAACCAGCCAGTACACACTCATCAATCCTTTCCCAATTTGGGGTCACACTGAAGTTTATCTTTTCATGTAAAGTATCACATGGGGAAAAAAAATGAACAGAAATGGTGGTGTAGATGCTCCCACCTTCAGTGAGAGTCTGATGTATGGGTTGGAAGAATGTGCCAGCATTCTGGTTATTTGGAAAAGATTAATAAAAAATTACTTTTCCTCATCCACTAAGAAGCAGACTTGATGCATTATAGTAGTAGATGGGGAACATCAAAGTAGTGATATTTTGATCAATATTTCAAGTGTGTGTGTGTGTGTGTGTGTGTGTGTGTGTGTGTGTGTGTTTTAATGGTGAGGGCTGAGGTTGTATGTCAGAGTATTTGACTAGTATACACAAATTCTTGCATTCAGCCTCAGCACCACATAAACTGAATGTGGTGGTGCAGCTCATGAGAGGTGAGGGTAGGAGGTTAGAGAATTCAAGGATGTCATCACCTGTATAGTGAGTTTGAAGTCATTTGCCTTCTTCATTCCCTGACTATCAAAAAAGGAAAAAAAAAGTGAGTAAATTCAATGGTAGTACTTGGAGATTTTGTAGTAATATAGAAAGGAAAGCAAGTGTGTGTTAAAAGCTTCCATTCTACAAAAGCAGTTTCAACCTTTCTCCAGCTTTTCACAAGTATGATATAGTCTGTTGGATAGAGATTTACTTTTTAGAACTTGCTGTGTAATGTGCATGGAGGAGTGTATGTGCTACAGCATGTATGTGGAAGTTAAAGGACAACTTTGTGCACAGTCAGTTTTCTCCTTTCACATTTATTTGGTTTATTAGGATAAAACTCAGTTCATCAGGCCCCTGCTTTTCCTGCTGAGCCATTTCAGAAACCCGAGTTTTTGATTTTTCTTACTAGTTTGTTCTGAGATATAGGTTGCTTTTATTATTTGTTGTACAACTAATAAAAGTTTATTGATGGTTATTCTCTGTTGCTGTGAATCATAGAGCTAGTGCACATTTCTCAGTATCTTCAGCCAATTCAAGATAACTTAGATGATTCTTTAGTAGGGATCATCTGTGAACTTACTACAAATGAAGAACACTCTTGAGTAAAACTTTGGCCTTTTCCAGCACCCTCATCATTTGTGTCAGATGTTACAATTGATCTTCATACAACAATGTTGAACTGTTTATCTAGAGCATAGTTTGAGACTTATCAATCATAGGAGAAAGGACAATTGTGGATCTGAATAATTTCAAAGTAGATCTGTAAGTATTGTTAGGTGGAAATACTAAAGGACCTCTTTAAAATGTAGAATAAAAATTATTAATTATTGGCTTATCTTCTCTTTACAGATAGGTAATGAAGGTTTAGCTGCTGACTTAACTGATGATCCTGATACTGAGGAAGCACTGAAAGAATTCGACTTTTTAGTGACTGCAGAAGATGGTGAAGGGGCTGGTGAAGCACGGAGTTCGGGGGATGGTACAGAATGGGGTAAGGGGACAAAGAAATCTGGGGTAGGGGGAATCTAGCCTTTTCAGATAGCTTATTACTAAACACTGTGTGGGCTCTGTGTGTATGGTAGCAGGTAAATTAAGAGCAAGGATAAGTGGTATTGATAACCAGCTCTTTGGTTCTAGTTTTTTAGATTTTATGACTGAGATTTTTAGTATGTGGCTTTTGACTTCTGACGTTGAATTGAAGTGTTCTGTTGATTTACAAATTTATTTTTCCCTCTAACAGATCTTTTTAAAACAAGAATCATTCATTTTTATTCATACCCATCATTTAATTTTAGGTAATCAAGGCTTTAAGAGAACTTCCTTGTATGTCTATATGGTGTTACCTATTTTAAGTTCTGGGTAGGAATAAAATTATTAATTCTGACTCATAGCCCTAACAATGAGCAAGATTTAGTGAGGATATTACACTTATTTCATGTAACATTCTCTGCATGAATGTTAGGGCCTAAACTTTGAAAGTGATATATAAAGCTAATGGTAGGCCATCCATAATCAAAAGAAAGAAAAGGTCTATCAGTAGTTAAAATGTTTGAAGGTAGTAAGTAGCTCTGGTATGTGGTAGAACTGAAGTGTATTTATAGAACTCTTTTGAGGCTTGTTTAATATTATATATATGGTGCTAAGAACTCATTTGGACTGGGTGCTGCTGGTTCATGCCTTTAGTCCCAGCAGTCAGGTCTCTTGAGTTCACATCTGCTTGGGATTTTCAGGACAGCAGGGGGTACACTGAGAGAAATTCTGTCTCAGCAAACCAGAAAAAAGAAAAAAACACTTCAGGGTTTTTTGTTTGTTTGTTTGTTTTTTAATGTTGGGACTAGGGGGATAGCTTAGTGATTAAGAGCATTTATCTTTCAGAGGACCAGCATTTGGTTCCTAGCACATATGTTGGGCTTACAGCTACCTGTAACTCCCATCTTCAGGGGTCTTACACTCTCTTCTGTCCTCTGCAGGGACCTGCATGCATGGATGCATGCACACACATATAAAAATTTATGTTATTGAAATGGAACATTGCTAATAGAAGAGACAAACCTAATAAATACTTCATTTATTGACTTAATATAAAAGCAATTACTTAAAAGATTTTAATTTATTTACTAGTGTTCTCATAGCTCAAAGCATCATTTTTAGTTTAAGTGGAAATAGAAGGGGCACATTAATTGAAATTATAAATGACAGTTACTGTCTGGTTTGGACATGTTTGTACTTTCCTGAAATGCTTTACTTTCAGGGATTACTTGTTTTATAGGAGAAACAGTAAAAGAAAAAAATGTTAAGTTTATATCCAGCCATTAAATCTTTGACTATATTATTCTTATAACTTCAAAAGTACTAGTTATTTTTTTTTTCAGAAAATTTGTTATGTAAAAGTAGAAATTATACAAACATTGTATGGTATATTTTAGGGACCATAAATAAATGTCAGATATAAAATTAGAAACCACCTGCAGTATTACAGAGACGTTCATTAAGTATATGAATATATATACACATGCATATGTGTATATGTATAATTTACTTATTAGTTAAAAGTTTGTAGAACATCTGTTCAGCTTAATCTTGGCATACAACCATTTCTTTTTTTCTTTAAAGTTGCTACAATTTTAATTTTTAGAGCAAAGGACAGTTGAGAAATTGATGTGGAAAGGAATTGTTTTTTTAATGGTGTCATATGCACATAATTAGTACTTTGTTCAGAGACTTTGGCTGTGGAGTTATAAAGAGGTCTTGATTTGTAAGTAACAACTTTTGATCTTCATTTTCTTTTTAAGTGGAAATAACCAAGAAAGCCTTTTAGTACCCAATAAGACTGAAACTGTAAAGCATGTTCTGTGCTTGGTGATCCAAGCAGCCTCTGTATGAAAGCAAAAACCATCTATGCAGTGCTGGTGAAATTCATTTACTCAACAGCTAGGATGTTCATTTTTCCTAAAACTAAGAGAATGCATGTAAAAATCACTACCATTATATTTAATTCACTTATTCAAATTTATAATGGTTTTTAAATGGGAAGGTATTTAGATTCATGTTAATTCAAGAGTCTTAAACATGCTCCACAATCTTGTTATCATATGAAACCATTGCTTTTAAAGGAAACTGTTAAATCTTGTTCCTCTGTTATTTAATTAGATAATATAGTTTAATTTTAGCAGCTTATGTTCTTCATATAGTTCATATAGTTCATATAAGTATTATCAGGCATGTCATTTGCCTTTTTCTCGTGGGGATAGGTGGCGTTTTAAGAATATTCACTTAGGGCCTGGGGAGATGGCTCAGAGGTTAAGATCACTGGCTGCTCTTCCAGGGGTCCTGAGTTTAATTCCCAGCAATCACATGGTAGCCCACAGCCATCTGTAATGGGATCCAGTCTGCTCTTCTGGTGTGTCTGAAGACAGTGACAGTATACTCACTTACATACATAAAATAAGTGAATCTTTTTTAAAATATTTATTTTCTTCAGCTTTTTTTTTAAAGATTTATTTTATTTATTTTATGTGTATGAGTACACTGCAGCTGTACAGATGGCCGTGAGCCATCATGTGTGTGGCTGCTCTCAGGCCCCGCTTGCTCCAGCCCCGCTCACTCTGGCCCTGCTCACTCCAGCCCTTTCTTCAGCTTTTTGAAATCATAATCTCTGGACTTAATGAAGATCACAAAATATAATTAATACCTGAATGTTGGTATTACAGACAAGTGATAAAATTTTTTTGTTTTGTTTTGTTTTTTGCTTTTTTGGTTTTTTTGAGACAGGGGTTTCTCTGTCCTGAAACTCACTCTGTAAACCAGGCTGGCCTTGAACTCAGAAATCTGCCTGCCTCTGCCTCCAAAGCACTGGGATTAAAGGTGTGTACCACCACTGCCCGGCTAAGTTTTGTTTTCATGACATGAAAGTAGTAATAAATTTATACTACGGTTAATAGGCATTCTGCTTTGGTAATAGAATTACCATAATAGAATTTTATTGTTTTCTGGTTTCATATTATTAGGAATCAAATTTTTGTACATGTTTGTGTTTTCTTTTAAGAAAAAAAAAGGTTCCCATAATTTATTCAACTTCATTTCTTGGCATTAGTGTCTCTTCCCTTTTGCTCTTACCTATTTCTTATAAGCAATATTAAATCATCTGTTGCTGGCAAGTTCCAGGATGTTTTTGTGCACATTTGTATCCACCAACCTGTTCTTTGCACTGCCTTAGTTTACTTTGTTTTTTAGATTTGAGGTTATCTTGCAAGTAATAACTTTTTCCTTTGTGTTTTTACTCTATTCTTTGCTACTATACTTACATCCATTCAGAGCTTCATTCTTGATACGCAGGACTTTTAGAAAATTAGTCATTATAATTAGTTTTCTTTCCTATGTATTGTGCCACTTAAGGTCTAAGGTTTACTCATTTACTTTTAGTCTGTGGGTTGTAAACCATATTTCTTTTAAGATGTGTCAGTTTGTTTTAGTGTAAGTAGTTAACAGCTGGAATCATTAGTTTCATTAAGATGACTATATGAGGTCTTGAGGTGCAAGCCCCTAATTCAGAACCAAGAATTAGGAGACAGGAGGATCATGAGTGCAGGACAGCTGGTACTGTGTTCCGAGACCACTCCTCCAACAAATGATGAGTTCAAATGACTCTGTTTACATTATTCAGTAAACGGAAAAAAAATTCTGATATAGCATAGGTTTCAGAAACCTTTATGACTATAGTACATTAAAAATTGATTTTCTCTTATTAAAACTGCTACAATTACATATTTGACAATTTATGAAAATATTAATCTTTAGTTTCAGGTAACAGAATTTAGCAAATTAACATCTTTTCACATACCAGCCACCTATGATGATAGAGAGAAGGCATAACAACTGTAGAAAAGAAACAAGGTATAAGAACTCTGAATTTTCTCTCTGTTCAAACATGAGCCCTTGTTATGCTTGCTTTAAACATCAATCCAGAGAGGCAGGAAGGCCTTTTTCTTACTCTGTGATTGAGTGAGGCCTATGGAGCTTATGAGACTTAGAAGACAAAATGCGCTTATTTACCAAAATTTAAAACTAACATCTTACTATTCAGTGTAACTTATTTAAAAACTAAGAGCTTGGGCATGATTTTTTGTTTATTAACAGGACTCTAAAACAGTCAATGTGTAACTATTAAATTTAATAATGATAAAGTTGCCTTAAAACTCAATGAGGGAGTATTCTTAATGAGTAAAATAAGTCTAAGAAAATTATTTTTATACTATTTTGTTTTAAGAGTTCTCTAGTTTACTATGAGTTGATCTGCCCCATTCCCCCTGGCATAAGTAGTTACTTAAATATTGCTGAAAACACACACACAAGAAAAGTACTACCAAGTATAGAGCAATATGGGTTTTAACTTCTCTGTGCTTGTCACTATTTTGCCCTGAAAAAAAAAAAAATCAGCTCAAATCAAAATGTCAGTGGAATTTGAATTTGCTTATTTGTTTTATTTTTACTTTATTATTTTTATTCTGTTACTTTGCTGATCTTTAGTTGTAGTCCAGTGGGAAAAGGTAATGAAATGTTGAACTGTCATGAAGGGGTGGAGACAGGTGGTGGTTTTGGAATCCTTTCTGTGAGTTATCTGAGACATTGGATTTGGAAGCTCTGTGTATTATGTTGGACTAGAATACTTTTCTGTCATAGTACAATTACCCTGTGCATGCAGAACTATTACGACAGAGATGCATGACTAATTTCATCAATGAAACGGCACTGACATTTACAGCTTGCACTTTATTAATTTGCATGCAGTTCATTCATTTGCTTATATGATGCTGGCTGAATAGTTTTTATTAACATTTTTATAAAGATGCAGTGATCTATTTTTTAGTAATAGATTTTTAATGTTAGTTTGTGAAATAGTCAAATTTGTCATATATAAAAATGAAGTATTGTTTACCTGTTGATGATATTAAATGCTTAGGAACTTAAGAACATTTACTTTGAGTTGTGAGTACCAAACTGAGACTGCACCTTTAAAGTGTTTTGAGTATATGCTATTAAAATATCTTTATTATGATGGTGTAAAGCTTTTAACAGTTTATTGCCAATAGCTTGCATTGCCAACTGCTGATTTTTTTTCTTTTAATAATATGCTGCATGTAGATAAAGATGACCTCTCCCCAACTGCTGAGGTTTGGGATGTAGACCAGGGGCTAATAAATAAACTGAAGGAACAGTACAAGAAGGAGCGAAAGGGGAAGAAAGGGGTGAAGAGTAAGTGCAGTTATAACTATTACCATTTTTGTATGCTGATATTGAACAAAAGGATTTTTTTGATGCAATTTACTTTTTATGTCATAAAGGGAGCAACTAACTTTCAACTTTGTCTGTTGTGTAATTGAAATATAGGGTGTATAATTGGTCAAATAAAAATCACTTCAAATATGTAGGTAAAGGTGAAAAGATTTTCAAAAATTTAAAAGATTTTTCAAATTAGAAGGAATATTGGCTTTGGAATTTAAAATAATAGAAATTTGTTCAGAAGGAAAGAAAGTACAAATTCTTCTATTTTCTACTTAAAGGTATTCCTTATTACCAGCATTTCTTAGTTTGAGAATCTTTAAGTTAGTGGGGTAGGTAATCCTTTCCCAGGATTTTGCTTTTGGTCATAATCCAAGGACAAGTAGCATTTTTTTTCCTGGGTAATAATTACTTGACTCCACCACTTGGCAGATGTGATAGTGCTGCAAGTGATGATCATAAGGGTTATTTAGTCCCTAATTGGTTCTCTTTGGGTGCCTGCATGAATGTTCCTATCTGTAAAAGTATGACTATAGAAACTCTTAAGACAGATAACTTTCTATTTTGTGAGTTATACTTGAGAGCACCCTGGGAAAGTCCTCATTCCTGTGATACTAATGGAGAGACTTGAAATTGTGTTTGGAAAATTTTTATTGGTTGTTGACTTCTAGTCCAACTTTTTTTTTTTTTTTTTTTTTAAGAGTACTTGCTCATCTTGGAGAGGACCTGGGTTGGATTCCCACATGTATATGGTTGCTAGCAACCAGCTACATAGTTCCAATCCCAGAGGATCTGGTGTCCCTTATGGCTTTGATAGGTACTGCATTCACATGATGCATAAACATAACATGCAGGCAAAACATCCGTACACACAAAAATAAATAAATCTTCCCAGGCAGAGAAGACACATCTTTAATTCTGGCACTCACAAGGTAAAGTAGAGGCAGTCAGATCTATGTGAGTTCAAGGCCAACCTTCTCTACCTGGGAAGCTCCAGGCTAGCCATGATTGCTGTGAGACCCTATCTCAAATAAATAAAATCTAAAGAGTAAGGTAATAAGTGTGCCAAGGACAATAGTCCAAAACAAAGACTGAGACAGAGACATTCTTTCCTGTTCCTGTTTCTAGTGACAGATACATTAGTTTATAAAATTTCAGGAATATCAGGAATAGTGTTTTCTTCAATAATGCATTTTTTTAAATCATTTAATTTATTGTTGAGTTAACTGGAGTTTTGAAAATTTCACCTATTAGTTTCCTCTCCTTCTCCTCCTTCCTTTTCCTTACTTCACTCTCTTCACTGATGCTGGGGACTGAATCTAGAGCTTTATGCTTGCTAGGCAAGTGCTTTACCACTGAGCTAAATCCCCACCTTCTGACAATTTTATAACTTTGTGCTAGTTGTGTTGTTGCATGGGAATAAGAAGTTCCAGACTGTGTTATGAACTACTTCTATTTGAAAACATTAAGTGCTAGGCTGGAGCTCTGTTTAGTTTTAACACCATAATAATAAATAAATAATAAATATATGCATGTTGAGTATGACGGAGCTATTGCATGGTTGACTTCAGTTCAGATAAAGTCACATTTGAATTTTAGGATTTAAGTTTTATTCTTTTTAAGAAATAAAATAGCTAGGCAGTGCTGGCTTATACCTTTAGTCCCAGGGGAGGCAAAGACTGATGAATCTCTGATCTCAAGGACAGCCTGGTCAACGGAGCTAACAGACAGACAGAGCTTCACAAAGAAATTCTGTTTCAAACAACAGTAACCCTCCACAAAAAAATGAGTGAAGGAAAATAGCTTATTTTAAAATAACTTCAGGTTATATTTCATATGTTGTGTTCTGACCTAATCTGCTAAACATTTTAATGTTGCTTCTATATAGACTGCGAATAGACCTAGGTCTTTTTGAGAGTTAGTAGAAGAATAATCTAGCCTCTCAAGGTTTTTTGTTTTGTTTTGTTGCTTTGTTTGCTTGCTTGCTTGTTTGTTTGTTTATTTTGAGACAGAGTTTATATGTATAGCCCTGGCAAGTTGAATGCCAGCCTGGGCTATATAGGAGGTTGAAGACCAGCCTAGCTAGCTATATTAATGAGACTTTTTGTTTGTTTAAAGTTTATAAATATAAAGACAAAATTTAACTGTTAGTGCTGGTTAGAAACAACTGCATTTAATATTTGCATGTAATAGTATTTTCCTAAAACTTTGAAATAATTTTATATAAGCCTTTTGTATTTTATGTGTTTTAATTTATATTTTTTGTTGCTGTTTGCATTCCTGTCTGTCTGTCTGTCTATCTATCTATCTAACTATCTAGACATGGAGTTGGGATTTTACAAAAGATATTTTAACATAGATTTAATTTAAGCATGAGGATTAAGAGAAAGGGAGGTACTTAGGAATAAAATAGGACATACCCAAGAGTGTGTGTTGTAGGCTTCTCTTAAGAGAGTCTGTTTTAAGGCAGAGCTTCAATCTAGCCCAAGCTACTATTGAACTTGTATTCCTTCTGTCTCTCTTTCTTAACCTAGTGCTAGGATTATAGATGCGTTCTTCTACATCTATCCAGAGTAACACCTCTGGCTTTGACCATGTTGAGAATGAACCTTAAGTTTTACACATGCAAATGGTTTACTCCTCACTTACATCCTTAGCCCTTAACCTTTTTAGTTTCTAAAATCTAGACTTTTGTGCTCATATAATACTTCTGTGCATTTAACTTGGTCTTTGTTAAACTTTAAAGTTGTTTTCTGATTTTTAAATATTTATGTAAGCATCAGCTATGTGTATCTGTGTAGGGAGGGCCATAAGAGTTAGGTTTCTAAAAGAAATGATTAGAAATTATTTACTTTCCACATTTCCTTTATGAAATTAACTTATAAATTAAGAACTGGTGAATTCAGACTTCAGTATGAAAATATTAACTGTATTTCTATCATGTAGATGTAATTTAAGAAAAAATGGTAGTGTCCTAGCTAAAGGATGCTTCAAGACCACTAGTAGATACCCAATACCTTGAATAGCACCAAACCTTGTATATTGCAAGTATATCTTTTTTTAATACACACCTATATAAACACTTTTGTTGATCAGCTTTTTATTGCAGTGACAAAATACATCAAATAAAAAGTTGGAGAAAAGAGCTAAGGTTAAAGGTGTATACCTGAGAGTGGAGGGAAAGTGAGAAAAAAATTTTTTTTTTATTTTTAAAATCTCATTTTAGCCATCCGATAGTGGTGTACACTTTTAGTTTTAGCACCTGGTGGAGGCACAAGCAGGCATATCTCTGAATTCCATGACTGCCTGATTACAGAGTAAATTCCAAGATGGCCAGGGCTACACAGAGAAATCTTGTCTCAAAACAAAACAACAAAATCTCAGTTACATAGAATTTTCTAGCTTTTGATATTCTCCATTTTTTGCTCCATGTATTAGCTCAGTAAAGCTGTATAAACTAATGATGATTAAATAGCGCATGGTTCATAGCATTGGGAGCATTAGACATTGATTGTTTCACATGAAAAACCTGGAACCTTTCATTTAGAATATAAGAGGAATTAAAAGTCTTGGTCTTGTAAACATTTTTGTTGTTGTTGTTTGTTTCTGAACATGAGTGTTTTTGAAAAGAATAAAACTGTATTCTGTCTTTATTCTTATTTTTATGTTACTTTTGTGCTGCATAAAATTTGTGTTGACTTGAGAACATAGAATTGAGCTGGGAATGTAGCTCAAGCAGTAGAATGCTTGCCCTAGCATCCTTGCAGTCTTGAATTCTGCCTCCAGTACCACATAGATGCAGTGTGGTGGTACATATTTGTAATTTCAAGGAGAGGCTAGATGGTGAGACATTCAGCATCATCTTCAGCTGTATAGAAAGTTTCAGGCCCACTTGGGTACATGAGATCCTGCTTCAGATTTGTTTTCTTTCTTCAAAAGATTTATAGCCTTTCCTAGTTTCACGGATTAACATTTTGAGACTGTATATATATTTGCAATCTTGGTTTTTTTAACAGAGCAACTTGTTTTAATGTTTTCTAGTTAATCTCATATATACTAATGTTAGAAATAAGTTGAGGGTATTGCAAAGAAAGAGCCCACCATTCCCAATAAAGGCTTTACTCTTGATCAAGAGGATAATTCTCTAAGGAGCAGAGCACACTGAGCCAGAAAGTGTACTTGGTTTTTATTCCAACTCAGGTGGTGACTGTGTCTTTTCCCCATTAGCTGGGGTCCGATTGAAGTCTTAAAAGGATTGATGCACAGGAAATGAAGAGGGGAAGGGGCTCAGCCTCTTTAATTGGAAAATGTAAGAGGGCCCTTGTATAATAATGATTGTGCTGAATAGGAAGATTAGAATATTTGCATAAAATCTTGCAAGGTGGGGGCAATGTTCATTTAATGTTCCCTAGAGTAACTTGCCTACCATTTCAATATATAGCATTATTTTTCCTTTGCTGATGTTACTGGATCACTATACATTTTCTAATGTAAATTGAGAAAGGTGAATCTGTTTCATAGTAAAGGATATTATTATACAAAGGATGATTTGTTTTCTGTTTCTGGCTTCAATTTTATACTTTTAAGACAGACTTGAGATAGGCATGGTGACAAATGCTTATAATTCCAGCACTTGGCAGGCAGAGGTAGGATGATCCAAAATTCAAGACCTGTCTAGACTACTTGAGATCCTGGCTTAAAAATGTAAACAAACCAATGTTTTGTGTGTGTGTGTGTACGCGCGCGGGTGTGTGTGTGAGTATGTGTGTGTGTGTGTGTGTTTAAATCTCAGGTTAGCCACATCCCTTCTTTTAATCTTCTCCACTGTCTAACTAGCTTTACCTCTGTTCCTCCCATTTCCCATCTAATGTCAGTTTTCAGATGGACCAGTTAATCCTGTGCTGGGTTATTCTCTCCCTCCTTTCCATTTTTAGCTATTTTCATCTTGGGTGAGAAAGATACTCTCAAGAGTCAGTGCACTTTTTAAAGCCATAAACTCACTTTGTAGTTCTGCTTATTTTTCTTCAATGTTATAGTGTCACATTTATTTAAAGTGACAGTTGCCATGTTGTGAGAAACTTGATAGCCTGCAAGGACTCATTTCCTGAACTTTCAGGTCAGATTATGAAGTTGAGTCCCACCGATAGCATGAGACACTGTCACTACTTATATCAGGGATAAAAGCCAAGTTCAAAATGTTGGCAGTTTAGGTTCTGCACACTTCCTTTATTTTCATTTTTTTCTCTTATATTTTTATATGTATTTTTTGTGTGTGAATTCAAGACACTGAGATTATTTCTAACAATGTGAAAGGTTTATTTTAATTATAGTGGTAGTCAGAAGATAAAACTGTTTGCCTCCTAACCATTAGTTTTGCTAGAGAAAATATTAATTAGCAAAGGCCACATTTAAGAAATGGGAAATGTTAGTTTTAGATTTGAAGAAAGTACTATAAGTGTTGTGTAAAGGAAGATAAAGTTTGAGTGTGTAAGTGTATGTAGATAAAAGTGGTCAGTTTATAGATGTTTTCCATCATGCCACAGTCTATTAAGAGGAATGTACATTTATGTAAAGTCTGAAGGTCACAGTTAAGAGATAGATGTATTGTGTTTTATAATTCATAGTCATGTTTTTCACTTCAAAGTTAGACATCTACCCCCCTCTCCTCCCATCTTTTAAAGCAGAGGTCTTTTTATAGCTTAGGCTGGCCTTGGAACTCATTCTTCCTATTTCTATCTCCAGAGTGTTAGGACTACAAGTATAAGCCACCACAAATACAGAAAAATATTTCTTTTAAATTCATACAGTACTTAAGAACTGAAGGAATATCTTTATTGTATTTTTATTACTTGCTTTTAGATAGAACCTCACTGTATATTCCAGGCTGATCTGGAACCAGCTGTATAGTCCAGACTTATCCAAACTCCCAATCCTTTTTCCTCAGCCTCTTGAGTGCCAGAATTACAAGTGTGTGTCCTAAACCTAAACTCAGCTAATGTTTTTCTAGGAAATTACTGAGCCTCTATGCCCTTAAGTATTTGTATTAATATTAGGCATAATAATCTATACTAATAATACTCCAGTTTTCTTGTTATTGGTCAGCATTTAAAACTTAAATTATTTAGAATCTTTGAGTTTAGGATGAATGTGAAGATGCAGTAAGCTTTCAATTGAAGAGGTGGACATAGAATCAGTGGCAG
This sequence comes from Montemys delectorum, assembly GCA_019843815.1. Classification (NCBI taxonomy): domain Eukaryota; kingdom Metazoa; phylum Chordata; class Mammalia; order Rodentia; family Muridae; genus Montemys; species Montemys delectorum. Next base: position 23,903 of record JADRCD010204597.1, on the reverse strand, counting down.
AGCCATGGCCTAGCATGTGTAAGCCCTTATGTTCAATCCTCAGTACCTAAGTAAATATACTGATTAACTTACTGTCGAAAGATGCTCTGTTTTACAGACCAGAGACTATGATCTCTGGTTATGAAATCTGCTTTCATCTTTTGCCAGATTTTGAGAAACTAGTATTATTAGAGCAGAGAACTTTCATCTTCTCCTAAACTTGGCATTGTGTTACTTAAAGACTGTTTCACTGTAAGTCTGTAAAGATAATAATATGCAATTCTGGATCATAAATTTAAGCAATGACTTTAATATTCATCTCTGCTCCCTTCTGTATTTCCAAGTCTACTTACGTTGGAATTTATTTTTACATATTTTCTAAAACAAAATAAAGCTTTAGAATTTTTATTACATTTGTTATAAGCTATCATAACAAAAATAAATAATTTTGTTATGATAGTAAATACTTATAAATAAAAGTATTTACTAAAGCCACACATAAGTATTTACTAAGGCACACAGACATATAATAAATTCTTATAGCAGAAAAAATCAATAAAATACTTTCTGAGGAAATAGATTTTCTTAGAGAAATACATAGGATTTATATAGACTGTGTGTGTGTCTGTCTGTCTGCATGTGTGTGAGTGAGCAAGAGGGAGGGAGGATGCGAGAATGTGAGTGAGTTAGGGCAGATTCAGTCAAATAAAGCAGAATGCATAGCAGAATAATTTGCACTATACCAAAAGTTAAGGAAATTTGTGTTATGGGTCAAGGTAAAGGATAGGATAGAAAAACGCACGTCTTCATGAAGCATGTATAAGATTAAATAGACAATTTTAGGAGTCCTTACTCAAGAAGGACTAAATACTTGGCACTACTGAGCAAGGAAGCAGGAGAATAAATGTGATAATTTGGAAGCCTTTTAATTGGCAGTATTCAGATTTGATAGACAGTAAATGGGGCATGAAGATCTTAAAAAAAATTGAGTCTAGTACAACCATGAGAGTCTTGATTAACAAAGTTGAAAAAAAGATTTAAGAACAATTTAAAGGAAAATTCTTTGTAAAAAACAACTTTTTTCCTCTTTATTATAAGTTGTAGAATTATTAATATTCGATCCAGAGTTTTAACTGCAGAAACTAAGTCAGTCTTAGTATTAATCACAAGTTAGAAAGTTATAAAGAAGAGTTTTGTGTGAGAAAGATTATGATTCTTTTCTTTTCCCATTGGATTTACCTGGTTGTTGGAGATCCAGTCAGCATTGTTTTTTCTTTTGTTTGTTTTTTTTCATTTATTTAGAGAATGTATGATTGCTTCACTGGAAAAAAATGCTCAGGGCACAGTTTCTCCACTATAATTCTTTTGGAAAATTCAGGGGGATATCATATATCACACATTCAAAATTTGACTTTTGTACTATTTTTAGTTAGGAACTACTATAAAATAATTGCAAAATTTCATTTACTTCCATTAAATCTTGGCCTCTAGTTGCCTCTCATTCTATTTGGTATACATAGATATATGACAGTCCCTGTAGACTGTCTGATACACAAATACTTGCCAGTGGTTTTAATCACAAAGTAGCCTAATTTAGTTAGTTCCTTAGTGCTAATGAATATGAGGACAAAATGTTTGACCTTGGATCTATTTTAATTCCTTTTATCTTAAGCCAACTTTAATTTTTTTTTTTTTTAATTTTTGACATTGTTAAAACTAGGTTTCATTCTATGTACTCATAGTTTAAAAGTGTACTGTGTCATTGATAATTAAGGAGAATACCATGACTGCTGAAGCTTTTGAGTTTTGTGTTTTCTATCTAAATTATCTAGGCATTAGGTGAAATTATTCTTTAAGTTTATGGCCTATGACAGTGCTGACTTTTCCTGTCATCACTAGAATTTCAAAGAACTCAAGGATAAATCTATTTCCAAATTTGGAAAAGTGAAAATGTGAGATAAACAATTTTAAGAAACAACGTTTAACAAACTGGGTTAAATTGTGAATGACATATTTGTACTAATATGGTGGGGAAATATCCATAAAAACAGCAGGGAAAGTTAATTGTTTGTTGCACCCTCATAAAAGTCATTTTGTATGTATTTCTTTGATTTTTTTTAAACGATGATTTAAGTTGAAAGACCCATGTTTTGCTTTATGGACTAGTAAACGTCAGCTTTAAATACTAACTTTTTCCATTGATTTAGTAGCATTTTCTGTGGCTGAACTTAACAGAATCCAAGTAATAGAAGTTTTTCTTTTTTCCCCCTCTCCTCTCTATATGTTTCAAATACAGTGTTATTTATTCACTGATCTATCCAGTATCCATAAAGAGCCACAAAATAATGACTTATACAACATATTTAAATGTTTTCAGTGTATTTTGGAAAATTGTGTATAAGACGATATTTAATAACTTGGACTTCTTAAAAGCCTGTTTTGTTAGTAAATTGCTTTAGTATGGCTGCCAGCAAGTCAGGCGGTAGCTATTAAATGAACCTCTACTGCTGACGTTAATTTACAGGGGTCAACAGGACAAACCTCTGCGACATGATAACTGATCTGGGAGATGATGAGCTGCCCCACATCCCTTCAGGAATCATTAATCAGTCTAGGTCAGCCTCTGCTAGAATGGCTGATCATGAAGGTGCAAGAGCAGAGGAAGGTACAGCATTTAGCTATCCTGTTTGTTTGTATTGCCGAGTTCCTTAACTCCAAACCACCTCTTCATATTGCAAAGTTGCTATTGTATAAAATGCTGAGGACTATCCTATATGAGGTGTTGAATGAGTTCTTGGTATAATTGCTCAGGGATGAAATGTGTCTTCTAGTTTTTTATATTTGTTTTTGTTTTCATTTTAAATGTAGTTGTTTCCATCATAGTTCAGTTCAGAGCACCTTCCTTAAGTCTAACTTTACCCTACAATCTAGTATTAAGAAAAGAACAACTTAATAAATAGACATTAAAAATACAGTTGGGGAGAAAACTAATTCTTTGTAGTATGGTTCAAATGTAGCAATTGTTTATAGTGCTAGGAAGTGTCATGTAGATCTTATGTATTATTCCTAAAAGTAGATGTAGCTGTTAATCATATTAGGATAAGGAACATCATTTTACAACTTTGTAGCAAGTATTCATGACCTAGTAAGAGTTTTCTAAAATGTATCTAAGCCATAAGTACATAGGAGGTGAAAATACTACTTAAGCATTTTTGAAACTGATTTTACCTAAAGATGCATGGATATAGTTGACATTAGTATAATTAGTATAATCCTAGGTGAAGATATATTTCTACGTAATATCAATTTTAATCCAAATTACTTTAGTATGATGCATGTATGATAACACATTAGTAATTTTATGTAGGTTTATTTTTATTTATGCTTATAAGGGGATTTGTTCACTCTCCTCAAATTTTTTTGTATACATTTTGTTCTAATATTTTCTGGACATATTTTTTTTACAGCAAAGTTTAATAATATTGCATTTTTTTCTCATTTATGACTTCTTACCTTTTCTTTAATTCACAGAATTTTAAGGAAAGATTTTTCTTTTTTTTTCTTTTTTTTATTAGATAGGAAAGATTTTTTTTTTTAAATCATGTAATAAAACTAATACTAAAGAATGGAAATTAAAATAATCTGGATTTTTTTCCTCTACTTTCCACTGAGCTATGTTCTTTTACCGTTTTCTAAAATACAGATACTAGCTCTACTATTTTTATTGTTTTGATTTGGGATTTTCTTTCTCTGAGTAATGTATAATGCGTTTTAGTAAAATTTTTGTTACTTATATTTTAGGCCACATATTTTGCAGTTTAAGAAAAAGTCAGGTTAATGATACAACCCCTTTTTAATGTTTAGAACAAACTTATGGTAAAAGCCAGTAGCCTTACTGTATAAAAGCCATTGTAGAGCTCTCTCTGTGTGTTTGTCAAGTGTGTGAGTGTGTTTTTTAGAAGAAAGTCACTAATCTCTGTCATAGTGGTGGGATAAATGGGCTGATTGACCTACAGTACATTTTTAAAGAGTTACTCTTATAGTCTATTTTAGTGACTTTGTCAACAAAAAACTTGGTGCTTTTGGGGAAAAAAAATCAATTTATAAAGAACAAATACCTGCTATTTAATATTATAGCATTTTAAACTATTGTTACTAAAGACCAAATTATATTTTCTATATTGTCACTGGCAAAACTGGGATCAATCATTGGCCTGCATGTTCTTTAGGTTTAATAAAATTGGAGGAAAGGGGCTAGTTATGTATCTCAGTGGCAGAGTGCTTGTCTAATAATGTCTGTCTCTGTCTCTGTCTCTGTCTCTGTCTCTGTCTCTGTCTCTGTCTCTCTCTCTCTCTCTCTCTCTCTCTCTCTCTCTCTCTCTCTCCACACACACACGCGCCACTCTGAAAGAAAAAGGGGGACTTTCATATTAACTACAGGTTTCCTTGGTCATGCTGTCTATCAAAAGGAGAAATAAACTAGTTACAGGACTCTTTAAAAAGACCTTTTTGAAAGATTCTATTTCATAGCCCCTAGGATTCTCATGAAAGCCAATTCTGCTTAATAAAAATTTCTGTCATTAAAATAAAACTTATGTCTTTGGTCCCAGTGCTTAGACAGTACAAAGACAGAAGGATCTCTTGTGAGTTTGAGGCTATCCTGCTCTATGAAATAGCAAGCTCCAAGGATGACCAGGACTGTATAGAACGACCCTGTCTAAAAATAAATGAAATAAAGTACAATAAAATATTCATTTAATAACTTTATTTTGATTTGTTGATTATATTTTATGCTATGTATTGCTATAGGTAATTATATATGAACTTAAAATGATTTGTAAAATAGACATTAATTCTTTCAATAGAGATATTAGAGCAAAAAATTAAGAATTTACTGTGGTTACTGCGTGCTGCAATGGTGGATGATAAGGAAAACAGAAATAATAACTTAAACTATCTTTTTGCATATGGACATACATGTAAATAAGTATCAAAAGAGTAGTATAGCTTGCTAGATATAAATAAATATGTATAGATCTATATAGGAAAGGTATAGAAATGTAGTTTACATTAGTAACTTTAGAAATGAATATAGTATTTTTTTGTTAAAAAGCCCAGCTGAAGTTGTTGAGCCCAGGAGCTGGTCAGTGGTTGATCAGAGATAATCCCACAAAAAGACTTATAAAGAAATGAGTTGATTTGTGATGAAGCTTTTTATTGCACTTTTAAGTTTGTGTTAATGAGTATTTGTATAGTTGTTAGTGAAAGGAATTGTAGCATTTTGTCTTAAATTATCTTAGAAACAAATTATGAACTTAAATAATTTTTGTACTATTATAAATTATAAAGTAAAATTTGATTACTGACTTTAATGTGATTCTTAAACTATTGATCTTACAGTTCTAGTTGCCTCTTGCATTACCAGTAACTATGTACTAATATTGATAGAGATCAGTACTATGTATTGTTCATATTCAAGTATAACCATTGAATAGTAGCTTAATAACAGTAACCATCATAATGATTTAATGTGTGAGATACTTAGCATCTTACACACGCATTGTATATATTTTATGAAGTATTTTCAAATTAGATTAGTTGCTGAATTATACCTTAACATTTAAGGGACCACTTGAGTCTAGAAACTATCAAATAAAATTTTAAAAACTCTAAATTAACAAATTTACTTTGGTAATAGTATATATGAGTTGAATGCATTATTTTCAGTATTATTAGTAAATTAATATTACTATATTTCATTATGCCTGTTTCCTATAGTTATTAAGTAGATGCCATTTTGTAGGAATTTTTCATAATTCCTTAGCATGAATTTTTGAATAATATTTTTTAAAGTTCATGAATTTTAAATATTTAGGTTCACTCATTTTGTAATTATTTCTTTCTTGCCATCTTAATGTTTCTATTTTCAAAGCACATACTTAAAATTATATTGAGAATTACACTTTGACCTATCCTGTTGTAGTTAGTTTTTCCAGTGATGGCAGTTGAATTCAAACTGAGGTATCAATACAGAAAATCAGAGATGAGGTGGCTTAGTCAAGTGAAGCTTTCTTTCATTCTGACCCAAAACTTAAAAGTTTTACACTTAATGTGACTTAGTTGTTTTTTACGTTAGCAACATCATATAAATGAAATGGGCGTTAAAATGAAGTCATAGTGAGAGTTTTAAAGTTGGAAGGTGTTCCCTTTAGTACACTTATTATTTGTAGAGTCATCGTTTCCTAGACTGTAATGTAACTGGCACTGGTAGGTGGTGTTTCAGAGTGTCTGGAAACTGTCATATCTGAATGTTCTTTCACTTCCTCAGAAACTAAAAGGACTTAAACACTTAAAGGACTTAAAAAAATACCCTATTTGCTAATTCGAGGTTGATAGAGATTTGTTTCCCCCAAAGTGGCCGAAATCTGATTATTTAATCAAAACTGCCTAGTTACAGTTTACTGACATTGTACCCTTTGTCTAAATAGACAAAACTTTTGTGTTTGGCCTCCACTCTGGGATAACATGTACAGTTTATATTCAATTTGTGGACGATAACTACTACATTGTAGTTTGAATACATTTGTTTATTTTTACTCAGTAATAGGGTTTTCTTGAGTGTGGAAGTGGGAAGTAGAATTCATAATATTATTGAATTTTGTAACTGTTTCGTGCTTAAATTCCCCACAATATTGTATTGTATTGTATGATTTTTCAGCATTTAAGAAGCGGTTTTGTTCTTTATAGCTGAACCAATAACGTTTCCATCTGGAGGAGGCAAGTCATTTATTATGGGTTCTGATGATGTTTTGTTAAGTGTACTGGGCCTTGGAGACCTTGCAGACTTGACGGTAACAAATGATGCAGACTATAGTTATGATGTAAGTGCAGTTTTATTTTTAATTTTTTAATGATTTAATAGAAGGCTCCTTATTCTTTGGAATCATTTGTAAAAGAGAATTAATGTCAAGGTGCATGGGAAAGATAAGTGTGCCGATGTGTTGATTTGCAATAACATGTAGTTTTGCTGTATTTTTTTGTGGTGTTTAAATCTTAGGAATTTTGGTGGATTAGGTAGAAGTTATTACTTCCAAAATATTGGTTGATAAAACATATCTTGAATCGTTAACTCTTATTAACTCAATTGAAGCCATATTTTGGTAATGACAAAATAAATGGCTGTAGAAATCAGGGTTTTGTTATCAGGATAAGTCTTAAAAGCCATGTTTTGGTTTTGAGCTTTTTATCTTGTCAGTCACCACAAAGTTAGCTTTTATCATTTCCTGAATGTTTAACTTCACTTGAAGACTAGGCAAAGGAGATGGGAAGAACTAGGTTAATAGTAGACTAGTACTGATTAAATATTTTCTAAGCATAAACACTCAATTGAAAGCTAACAATATATGTTTGGATTTTTTTTTTTACATTCACTTTAGTTTTTCAGCAAATTTGTTTTTTAAACATTAAAAAAAAATTATCCTTAAGTTAGGATGCTTTTTTAAAGATATATACCTTGGTGAGCTTTATTTTTAGAGCGTATTTTCAACTAAATTGTAGTAAACTTCTAACTGCTTTAGAACTGGTTTTACAGCTTATCCTTACTGATATAGAAATGAAGTTACAAAGACTAACCTTTATTAATATCAAGAACTAGGAATAATGCTTGCCTAGCATGCCCATATCCCTGGGTTGGTCCCCAGCACACATAAACTGGGCAGAGTAGCCAGTGCCTGTGATTTTAGCATCTGGGGGACGGACTCAGGAAGACCATAATTTCAGGATAACTACATAGTGAGTTCAAGGTTAGCATGGGTAACAGAAGACTCCATCCGAAAAGGAAACAAACAAGCAAAAAAAAGGAGGAGAATACTCTAGAGGGTTTTTATTTTTAGTTTATTGTTTCAAAAGTCCCTTAACTTTCTGTCTTGAAACTTTTTACATGCTGATCAACTTCTTAAATGGAAACTATTATGTTTACTGTACCTTTGAGTATTTGGTAATTTTTATATTCCTGTTTTGCTTTTGTGTAAATTATTACGGCAGTGGCAATTTTCTGTTCTCATCGAACATTTGATAGGAGCTTTGGATTTAGCTTGATAATTAGATGAAAACATTAAGGAACTTTTCACTTGATCTAGGTATTTGAAAGTCTTAACAAAATTATTTTTCTGAATTCTTACATAAAGAAACAGACTTGCTCTGAAGTTTTTAAGGTACATTTAAAAGCCCCTGGATATTTTAGTGAAACAGTTCTAAATATGTGTTTTAAACATACCACAAAGAAAACAGAAAAAGTCCACATGCCTTTGAGCTTATTACTTTTACCTGTAAATAGTGCATTTTTTTGTTTTAGTTGCCTGCCAATAAAGATGCCTTTCGAAAGACTTGGAACCCCAAATATACACTACGTAGTCATTTTGATGGAGTGAGAGCATTAGCTTTTCATCCTGTAGAACCTGTGCTTGTTACTGCCTCTGAGGACCACACCCTGAAACTTTGGAACTTGCAAAAGACAGTTCCTGCCAAAAAGCAAGTATTTTAATATTAACTTTTTTCTTCTAGTTTTGTTCATTGAACACTCTTTACTATTTATCTTTAGTACATCTGTAATAGCAACTAGTGATTTATGGTGATTTAATATGTTCTTTTTTTCCCATCCCTTTCTTTCTCTTTTAGGAGTGCCTCTTTAGATGTAGAACCTATCTACACATTTAGGGCCCACATGTAAGTTTTCTTGAATTAGTATTTAATGAGCAGCAGTTGTTGTTTATAGTTAGCAGTCTGTCTTCAAACCTAATTTTCTCAACATTTGATGTTAGAAAAGATACATTAGTTAAATAATGCCTCATTTGATTAATTGTTTTTGAATATAATCTAATAGTACTTTTCAATTTTATATTTTTTTACCTAAAATTGCTTTTAGATACTACATTAGTGAATGGATTGAGGGGAAAGAAGGGCTTGAGTTTCTGCTTAGAATTTGTAACTAACTTTCCTCTTTTTCTATAATAGTGGCCCTGTCCTATCATTAGCTATTAGTTCTAATGGAGAACAGTGTTTCAGTGGTGGTATTGATGCAACTATTCAGTGGTGGAATATGCCTAGTCCTAATGTGGATCCATATGATACATATGGTAAGTAAGTGGGTACAATGGATCTTTTAATAGAACTGACAAAATTCTGTAATTCAGATGTTATTACAAAGTTGCTCAAACATATATTAATTTGTCATTTAGTTCTTCTACTTGCTATAAAGTTCATTATTTAAAAGAGAAATGTCATGCCAGGAGTATTTTAGTGCATGAATTGTTACTTTTTCTTGTGTCTAAAACGTATTTCTTAAATGTTAATCTCACTTAATAAAAAGCCGGGCAGAGGTGGCTCATGCCTTTAATCCCAGTGTTTGGGATTAAATTTGCAGAGACAAGCAGATTTCTGAGTTTGAGGCCAGCCTAGTCTACAGAGTGAGTTCCAGGACAGCCAGGGCTACACAGAGAAAACACTGTCTCGGGGAAAAAAAAAAAAAAGAGGGAAAAAATAATTGAAGTAAACCATTTTTAAACTCAAAAGATGATATGATTAATACTTAGATATTAAATAAAAGACAACAGAAACAGTAGGGATAGCCAGGGGCTCATTCATGACTTCATGGAGGGCAAAAAGATTCTTTAATTTCAAAATAAAAAGCAAAATAAAACTTTGACTTTTATAAATGGCACTTTGAGATACTTGTCCTTGATTAAAACTTAAAAACAAAACTACCTGTTCTACTACACTCTGGGCATTGTTCATAATTTTGAAAACAACAATAAATTTATGAGTTCTTATTGTTTTGGTGCTCACATTGCCATAATGTAAGGAGTAATAGTGAAGACTTTGTTCAAAGGAGTAAGAGGAATGTGAAATAAGCAAGGTCTTAAGGGAGGGTTTATGTTTAACTATTTTTTCTTTATTGCTAAGTAATAATAAAGTATAGTACTCTCTACAAGAATAATCACTTATGACCTTTTTTACATGAGAACTCAGGAATGGTGTGTTATTTAATAATGATTTTTCAAGCTATAAGCTTAAAGGGTAAAAGAATCAAGTTACAGAAAGTTCTAGGCCCACAGAGGCAGAAGGGGATTGATAGCAGCTGCGGTGACAGGAACATTACCAAGATTAAATAATAACGGTAGAGCAGGTAAGAAGTAGGGTAAGTGCTGCAGAGATGGCTGAGGAATTCAAAGCACTTGTTCTTGCAGACGACCTAGGTTCAGTGTTCAGTACCCTCTTAATGCATCACAACTATTCATAACCTGTGCTCTAGGTGACCTGACACCACGTAAGACCTCCACGGGCACAAGGCCCACATATAGTATAAATACATATATGTAGGCAAAACACTCATATGGATAAAATAATTTTTTAAAGGAATGGGCTTAATACATTGGGGAAGTAGTATAGTATATATTATTAATAAATAGTATTGAATTGATGAAATAATAGGTGAGACTCATGGTTTGTGTTTAAAAAGGAGTGGTTTTATTGATATAATTGACACCATAAAATACGTGTGCATTTGTTTTTGAAGATGGGGTTTCTCTGTGTAGCTTTGGCTGTTCTGGGGCTCACTCTGTAGACCAGGCTGGGCTCAAACTAACAGTGACCCCTGACACCTGCCTCTCCTTCCCAAGTGCTGGAATCAAAGGTGTGTGCCACCACTGGTTGTTTTAAGGTATTGAATTTAGTAGTTTTATTGTGTGCTCACAGTTGTACAGTCATCACCATTTTCTAATTATAATTTTTACCAGCAATCTAGACTTCTGACATTAGGCTTACTGTGTAGAGAGTAGTGCTCATTGTAATAGTGATAGGCTATGAGAGAAAATGAATATGAATGAGAATACTAACCTATGGATGCATATAAAGGAATGAGTATGAATCAAGAGATGATAAACCTGAGACTGAAGTCTTTACTAGACCTAACATTGGCTGAAGATAGTAGGAAATTGGGTAGACTGGAGTGATGGGTACACACCCAGAGAAGAGAGTCACTCTGAAAAGGAAGTGGGCTCTAAGTGCTCTGTACGGCTCGCTGGACAGATGCCGGGAGTCAGATGGAGAGGACTGGCTGCAGAAGAGCCCGTGTTAACATCTTAAGCCAGATCTTATGAATAAAAGCAGTATTGAAACCAGAAAGAATAAATGTTTTATATTCTCAAAGAAAAGTACTTGCTGTATTTGGTAGAATTGTGGTCACTGCTGATTTTGGCACAAATTGTTTTGGTGTAATAATAGTTTCGGAAACTTCATTAGAGTGATTTGAAGAATGCATAGGAGATGAAAGATAATTTACTTTTCAACAGTTTTATAGAAGGTGGTGAGAAGGATAATGTTTCTATTGTTTAGGTTGAAAGAGTCTATCTGGTACATATATCACTTTATATTTTTTAATTTTAATTTGTTGTATTAATGATTCTAAGGCAAAGATTTGTCTAGTAGAAAATGAGAAAGCAAGAAAATGAGTTTGAGTTCTAGAATGTACCTGGTAGGTTTCAGTCTTAATAGGAAGGATAGCTCTTCACTTGTCTCTGGAAACAAATAGGGCTTAATTTTATTTGTATGTGTGTGCCTCTGTATGTATATCTGTGACCCATGTGTGCCATGTGGGGCACCTAGGAAATCAGAGACAGCTTCTGGGAGTTTTCCCCTAAGTTCTTGTGCCAAGAGCTTTTTTTACCACTTAGCTGTCTCATTTTTCCTCAGGGGTGTGAGAAGATGGTTTTTGACATTGATTGAAATTGGATATAGGATGGAAGAGGTTTGGGGTTTCTGATTTTGAAAGTGTTTTCTTGGTATAGTGTAAAATATAGTCATTCACAATAAAGGAAAGTTGGGAGTTATGATGATGGTAATAAAAATAAAGAGAACTGGAAATAGAAGATGACCTAATATAATACTTAAAATTAGCCCTCAGATCTCTCGCCAGTTACTGATGAATGGTCAAATAAGATGTTAAAACACCAAATAGTGGAATTTTTTGTTTTGTTTTGTTTTGTTTTTTGAGATAGGGTTTCTCTGTATAGCCCTGGCTGTCCTGGAACTCACTCTGTAGACCAGGCTGGCCTCGAACTCAGAAATTGGCCTGCCTCTGCCTCCCAAGTGCTGGGATTAAAGGCGTGCGCCACCACCGCCCGGCATAATTTTTTTTTTTTTAAGATTTATTTTTATATATGTGAGTACATTGTTGCTGTCTTCAGACACACCAGAAGAGGGCATCAGATTCCATTACAGATGGTTGTGGATGTGGTTGCTGGGATTTGAACTCAGGACCTCTGGAAGAGTAGTCAGTGCTCTTAACCACTGAGCCATCTCTCCATCCTGGGATCAGATTGGATCCCATTCAACTATCCCAGGATAGTTGAATGTTACTTGGCAATAAAAAGAAATGAAGTACTGATGAGTGCCACAAAATGGATGACCTTGAACTAGGCACAAATCCCATTCTGTATGATTCTGTTCATACATGTTTGGAAAATAGGCATGTTTGCACTAATCCACTGGATTTGTGGTCACCTAGGACTTTGAAAAGTAAAGAAGAGTTGGAAAGAGAGTGGCTAACAGGTAATAATAAAGAATCCTGAAAGTTACTAGACGTGCTGGCACACCTTTAATCCCAACACAGGAGGCAGAGGCAGGCGGATCTCTTTAGTTCAAGGACAGTCTGGTCTACAGAGTGAGTTCCAGGACAGCCAGTACTACACAGAGAAACCATGTTTTGAAAACCAAAATAAGTAAACAAGTCAGTAAATTAATTAATTTAACTAAATAAAAATTATTGTGAAATTCAGCACAGTGAGGATTGCAGTTCCTTACCATTGTGCCCTTTAGGTGAGTAGTATAGTTATGTAAATTATGTCTATATGTCTGGTTTATTTTGCACACAATTTATAGAAATTGTGAAAATACAATAGTATTGTTGGAATAAATGATAACAGTCACTCATAATTCAATACTTAGAAATATTCGCTGTCTGTGTTTTGGTTTGTCTTCTTGGGATTTTTATGTTTTCTGATGTTCTGAGACAGTGTCTTACTATGTAACCCTGATTGGCCTTGGGCTCTCTATGTAGACCAGGTTGGCCTATAGAACACAAAGATCTGCTTCCCATTGCTGGGATAAAAGTCATATGCTACTATACCTGGCTTTATATGTATTTTTATATTTAATTATATGGTAAGTTATATATTATTTGTCAGACTTCTTCCAATTAATGTTTTTTTGGTTTGTTTATTTCTTCACAGAGTCAAATGTTCTAGCTGGCACTTTAGTTGCTCATACAGATGCAGTCTGGGGTCTTGCCTATAGTGGCATAAAAAATCAATTACTTTCTTGTTCAGCAGATGGCACTATTAGGTTATGGAATCCACAAGAAAAATTACCATGTATTTGCACTTACAATGGAGACAAGGGTAAGTAAAATTTGCCTCTGTCAAGAGCAGTGTATTTTGTTTTTTAAGATTTGTCACTTATTTATGTGTCTTGTGTATGTCACATGATTGCAGGTGCCCAGAAAGGCTAGACAATACTATACAATCTCCTGGAGCTAGAGATACATACAGGCAGTTGTGAGCTACCTGACAAGTGCTGGGAACCATCCAGCATTCTTTTTTTTTTTTAAAGATTTATTTTCTTTTATGTGTACACTGTAGCTGTACAGATGGCTATGAGCCATCATGTGTGAGGCTGCTGTTGATCTCAGGGACCTCTACCAGCCCCGTTTGCTCCAGGTCTGCTTGCTCCAGCGTAATTTACTGCAGCTGTTTTCAGACACCAGAAGAGGGCATCAAATCTTATTACGGGTGGTTGTGAGCCACCATGTGGTTGCTGGGATCTGAACTCAGGACCTTTTTGGAAAAGCAGTCAGTGCTCTAACCCGCTGAGCCATCTCGCCAGCCTCACAAGCAAGCATTCTTAACTGCTATGCCCAAAGAGCCTTTAGTTAATATACATAATTTATATGTATTTTTAAAAATACACATATTGTGTATGTGTGTACACGTACCCATATAGGAATGCCTTGGCATACAGGTGGAGAAAGATTAGCGAACAGCTGTCAGGAACCGGTTTCTCCACCATGTGGATCGTGGGGGTGGAACTCAGATTGTCAAGCTTGATTGAAAGGGCCTCCTATACCTGTTGAGCCATGTTACTGTCCCAAGATTTCTTTTAAAAACTGGAAAATGAAAAGGACAATGTAATTATTTCTTTATTGATTCAGAGAGAAATATTTAAAGAATTTTATAAAACTCACCGTGATCTTTTAACTTAGTCTTGTTTTACTGGAAGTGCCTTGCAGATGTATATAGCGTAGCTCAGTGCTTTTTGGCATTTTTCAGAGCAAGTTCTATTTTTAACATAAACATATTTGCATCAAACACTAAGGTAGACAAATGATACTACTTACAGGGTCAGCTACTCTTAAGAACTGATGGGATCATACTCTCAAATATACCTACTTAGAAAACCACAACATGCCTGCCTGCCTGTCTATCTATGTCTAACTGTGTGGCCTGGCTGACCTAGAACTTTATAGATTGGGTTGTACAGAAACTCCCTGAGACACTTCTGTCTCTGTCTCCCCAGTGTTGGGATTAAAGTCATCTACTACCATGCGCAGTCCCAGGCTTAATTTTTATAGATACAGAATTTGACTTGTGGGCTTGTATTAAGTCCTTGGTAAGGCTTACATATATGACAAGAGTCTCCCCAGAGAATGATATAGGGAAATGCCAGGTTAGGAAGTAGCGATGTTTTGGGGATATTTTTGTTTGTCTGTTTTGTTTTTGTTTGTTTGTTTGGTTGGTTGGTTTTTATTTTGTTTTCCTTAAGAAAATTGGCAAATAGTGCAAATGAACCACTTTCTTTTCTTTACCTTAAAAGAAAATGCATCACAGAACTCGTATAACTCCATACTTTTTAAGTAACTGAGATGGGTTTCTTACCACCCTACCCTAACACATTGCTTTCTTTTTCATTATTATTTGAGTGAGTGAGTGAGTGAAAGAGAGAGAATTACACTGATAAATATATATGAATCTATTTTGGGCTCCTTACAGAACATGGAATACCTACATCAGTTGACTTTGTAGGCTGTGACCCAGCTCATATGGTTACCTCTTTCAACACTGGCAGTGCTGTAATTTATGATTTAGAAACATCACAGTCTTTAGTGATGCTTTCCTCACAGGTAGATTCTGGTAAGTTTTCTTGAATTTCTTTGAAATTTCTTTTAAAAAATTATTACATGAAGGAAGATGGTGTTTTAGCAAATTTTCATGCTGACTATGAATTTAGGTTAGAATATAATTTGTTATACTCACTGTACATCATTTCTACTGTTTCCTCAAATAGAATAGGTATTTAGAAACAAAAATGTAACTTGAAAATGAAAGCAGTGGAAATATTTTGATCTGGAAATATATGTGAGCCAAGCGTGGTGACACATACCTTTAGTCTCACCACTTGGGTCTCAGAGGCTGGCAGATTTCTGTGAGTTTCAGGTCAACCAGATATATCCATTTTATTTATATATATGTGTGTGTGTGTATACATATACATATATATACATATACATGTATATATATATGTGTGTGTGTGTGTATATATAAAAATAAAGATCTAGGACAGCTAGACCTATATAGAGAGAAACCCTGTGTCCAAGAAGAAAAAATGATGGGAACCTGATAGAGTCATTACCTATTTTCAGAAGTTTTCTATAAACAGCATTCCAAATGTTGCACATGATGTATGTTATAGTTTCTTTAAAGAATCCATAGAAGTCCGGGAGTTTTGGTTAATTATAAGTCTGTTTACCTATAAGTTGCCTTTTAAGTTGAAGAAATTTGGGGGTTTATTGAGCTTCCCAATGGAGGTTTTGCTGATTGTATTCCTGTGGTAGTATTTTTACAGGGCTCCTCATATATGTGTGTGTGTGTGTGTGTGTATAATGTGTGTGTGTGACAGATATATAACTATATATCACACACATATATACATATATATGTATATATGTATATATATAAAATCTGTTGTTTATCTTTTTGTGATTTTTCTGTCTGGGTTCATTTCATTTACTGTGGAAAATTGGCTTTTCTTGTTCCTTCCTGGTTTCTTAGCTAAAATACCCAGAAATTTTCTTTTGTCAGCTCTCAAAATATTTTTAGTATTAAAATATCTCATGTAAAAATGTATTTGGTTTTCAGTTAATTGAAGGTGTTCCCTTTAGTACACTGTTCAGATGATATCAGTTAGCCAGTGGAAGTTTATTGTTCAGGTTGGCTCCTAAGTCTCTGACATGGTTCTGATAGCTTTGTTGCTTTCCCAGGATGACAAAATGTAAGCTCATCTGGCTCACTTTGTAACTCAGGTCTGAGTTCGACCACCTTCCTAAAAAACTGTGGTTGGTATTAATAGGAGTGGCAACAATCTGGTTTCTAACCTATCAGCCTCACTCTTCTGGTCTTCCTGGCTTCAGGAGTGTTCACTGTTTGATCTTTTTTTTTTTTTTTTTTTTTTTTTTTTAAATAGACTTTAGGAAACAAGTTTTTGTTGTTGTTGTTTTTAATGTAAAAGACTTGTGGTTCAAACTCAGATTTATCTTGGTTCTCACAGAATCCTCATCTTGACATTCTCATTTGATCCATCCTGTGATTCCCACACAGCTGTTAGTGTTGCCACCTCCTGCAGTTCAACAGTAGCCTGTACCTAGCATATATTCCTTTGTGGGCATGTGCTCAGAGTCACTGCATTTTATGGCCATTGACACATTTTTCTTTAGAGATTATACCACCAGTTCACTGGATTAAATTTACTGCTTTTTAAAATATGGATTGTTTCATAGTTATGTGAAATGTTTACATGTTTCGCTAATGGTCAGATCTCAGGAGGTGTTGTTTTGTTCTTGAACTCCTTATTGTCTCAGCCTACCAAGCACTACAATTATAAACTCAGCCCAAGTTATGGTGACTGTCCTTCCCTGTGTCCTTTCAACCCTGTCCTCCTTTTCCCGGTGTAGATAAGATAAATGAGTGCTTAAATTTAGTATCTGAGGATTCTTAACAGGAATTCAGAGTGATTAAAAGACTGTTATACTTGAAGGTTTGAATTGTAGATGAGTTTTGTGCTAAAGATCCAGGCCAGGTCCTGACATAGGCTAGACTGCTAAGCTGTTTTAATATAGCTTTAACCCAGGTAGTTTGTATTTTAAATACTGTGTTCCTTTATTTTTCAGGTTTACAATCTAGTAATCACATTAACAGAGTAGTAAGTCACCCTACACTTCCTGTTACAATAACTGCTCATGAAGACAGACACATCAAGTTTTTTGACAATAAAACGGGTAAGACTGTTGATTTGAGATTATTGAAAGTACTGTTCTTTTATATAAAGCATGTTGTCTTTTGGTAATTAAATAATCAAGTTAAACTTTTTTTTGAGGTGCTGGGATTCATGAAGTGCTTAATTAACCCACCACAGATCCGTATTCCCCTGCTAAGCTACTATAACTCAGTTTTACTTTACTTAATATAGCACTCTTAAATGTAAAACTTTCTCAGTGGATCAAATTCTGGTGTAGTAGGTATGTTTATTGAATAGCTTATAGTTGAATCATTGATGTATATATAGTTTTTAACTTCTATTTCATGTGCATTGGTGTTTCAGTTTTTAACTTCTAAAAATTTATTGTGTATTGGAAGCATGGGTGTTAATATGGAAGTCATAGAAGGACTTTATGGAGTGTGTTCTGGCCTTCATTTATATAGGATGTATGCATGAAATTCAGGCCATCAGACTTGTGTATCAAATTCCTTACCTGTTGAACCATTGCACTGGTCCAGTGTATTTTTAAGGACTGCTTTTCCTGTTACCATGTAAAATTATTATGTAAAATACTGTCTTTTGGGTGTTGAAGAGAAGATTCAATGGCACAAGCTGGTACTGCCCTTACGAAGAATCCCAAGTTCAATTCCCATTGCCTATAGGTCCATTCACAACTGCATCTAACATGTAACTCCTGCTTCAGAGGATCCAATACTTCTAACACCCGCGCCCCTTTGCAGGCATCACACCCCCTCTCCCCCCCCCCCCCCCGAAAGTCTTTTAAAAAAAATACCATCTTTCAGGAAGTCTGACAAAATGGCCTACTTTCCTACTTTGAGAAACCTTTCTTAAGAGAAACCTTTATTTTTTAGGGGGATGTGTTAGCACTGTTACTGTACACCATGACCAAGGCGACTTAGAGGGAGGAAGGGGGAGGGAGGGAGGGAGGGTGATTGATTGGGCCTGGTAACTAAGCATTCAAATACACAAGCCTATGTGGAGCTAATTCAAAATACCCCAGGAGGTGAGCAAACTGTGTCTCTAGAGCTATTTTGGGGTGTGAGGGGAGAGAAGAAATCAGTGAGTTGATAAAATTTTATACCCTAAAAAAATAAAGTGCAGGTTTGAGGATGTAGCTTAGTGGGTATGTGTCAGTTTAACATGCACAAACCCCTGGATTCAGTCCTCAGCACGATATAAACTGAACATAATGGTTCACCCCTGCCATCTCATCACTCTGGAGGTGGAGGTAGAGGTAGGAGGATCAAAGTTGAAGATCAGAGGCTGGAGAGAGAGCTCAGTGTTCAAGACTACTTAGTGCTCTTGCAGAGGACCTGAGTTCTATTCCCACCATCTACATGGTGGCTCATGGCTGTCTGTAACTTGAGTTCTAGAGAACTGAGTACCCTCTCTGACTTCTGTGGTCTCTTGAATGCACATGGTGCACAAACACTAGGAATTATGCACGCACATTTCAAAAATTTTTATTAAAGTTTAAAATAATTCTTGAGTATATAGCCAATTCAAAGCCAGTCTGAGATACATGAGACCCAGTCTTAAAACCAACCAAACAACAAAAAGCTTTCTAAATTCTACCAGTTTATTCTTTCTGTTTACAAGTCTAAAACCTTGTTTGTACAGTAGACTCCACACATAAAACAGTTCTTAAAAATTAATCTTCCAGGACCACATAACACATCTAGTTACATTGCTATATTAAACAGTTAAATTATTTTCACATACTGTGTTTTCAGAAACAATTGGTTATTCATTTAAATATTGTCACATAGCCTATTCCCATAACTGGTGTTTCTTATTAACTAGAATAACATTTTATAAAATGTATAGTAAATTTGTGGTGGAATCTTTTTAAAAATCTGAAACATGGTCAGATCTGGTAGAGTCTGCCTCCTAGTACTCAGGAGGCAGAGGCAGGTGGAGCTCTGTGAATTTGAGGCCAACCTGGTGTACAGATCATGACTAGCACAGCCTGACGCTGAGAAACCCTGTCTCTAAATACAAAAAAAGAAAAAAGAAAAATCTGAAAAATACTATAAATAGGTTCAGTAAATAATGAGCAAGCATTGTGGTGCAGCCTTTTAATCCCTGCACATAGGAGGCTGAGGCAGAAAGATCAAGGGTTCCAGGTCATATAAAGCGAGACTTTGTCATACCCTCCCCCCATATTTGAATAAATAATTTTAATTGTAAAAATGTATTTAAAATTTTACATTGTACTTGATATTTTCATGGAAAGATGTTACTTTCCTAGAAGCTTATTGTTGTCTGAGAGCAATATATGTATGCATAAAATAAGTCCTGCTACATACAGTGTTAAGCTTTACTTTAAGAAAAAGTAGGTTCTGGGTATTTTGATTTTGGCTGTTTTATTTTTTAGGTTTTATGTTATTTTGTGTGTGTGTGTGTGTGTGTGTGTGTGTGTGTGTGTGTGTATTTGTACATGTGGATGCCAGAAGAGGATGCCAGATCCTCTGAGCTGATGTTGAAGGTAGTTTTGAGACACCTAATGTAGGTGCTGGGAATTGAACTTCAGTTACATGCTTTTAAATGTAGAGCTATCTTTCTCTAGCCCCTCAATTTCTACTTTTTTTTTTCACAGACATATTTCAGATCTGTGGGGCGTTTTGTTGTTGTTTTTATTTATAATTTTTAGTAAGCTGGGCTGTGGTGGCACACACCTTTAATCCCAGTACTTTGGAAACGGGCAGATCTCTATGAGTTCAAGACCAGCCTAGTCTACAGAGAGATTTCCAGGACAGCTTGGGCTACTATGAGAAATTATGCCTCGAAAAACCAAAGTGGGGGGGAGGGAACCTTTTCAGCCTGGGGCTATGTAGTAAAAGTGTCTCCAAAAAAAATTACTTAATTTTGATTTACTTTGGATGCTGATAATTTATTACCTGTTATCTTATTTAGGGTTTACATGCTGTGACAAAACACCATGACCCAAAGGAAGTTGGGGAGGAAAGGGTTTATTTGACTTACATTTCCAGATCACAATCCATCATCATTGGAGGATGTCAGGACAGGAACTCAAGCAGAACAGGAACCTAGAGGCAGGAGCTGATGCAGAGGCCGTGGAGGGTGCTGCTTACTGGCCTGCTTCCCCTGGCTTGCTCATCCTGCCTTCTTATAGAACCCAGGCTGGACCAGCAGCCCAGGTACCACCCACAATGGGCTGGGCTCTCTCCCATTTATCACCAATGGAGAAAATGCCCTATAACTTGATCCCATGGAGGCATTTCTTCAACTGAGGCCCTCTCTCTGATGATTCTAGCTTATGTCAAGCTAATGATACCTTAACTCAAAGTAATACAAGAAAAAAGTGTTGGAAGGATAGCTTAGTGGGTCAGAGAACTAGACTGGCATGTGCAGGCCCGAAGCCCAGCCATCAGTACTTCAAAAAAATAATAAAATTTTGGTAAAGACAATATTTTGAGTTCCCTATATTGTGCCTGTGTGATTCTAGGAAAGGGTATTGTATGAGTGAGAACTGAGGAGAAACTAGAGGAGGAAACTAAATTGATTGAAGACTTATTTGTGCAGCCACATTTATCTGCCATATTTTTTCATTTTTTATTTTTTCTCTCTCTTTTTTTTTTTTTAAAGATTTATTTATTTTATGTATGTGAGTACACTGTAGCTGTCTTCAGACACACCAGGAGAGGGCATCAGATCCCATTACAGATGGTTGTGAGCCACCATGTGATTGCTGGGAATTGAACTCAGGACCTCAGGAAGAGCAGTCGGTGCTCTTAACCACTGAACCATTTCTCCAGCCCCCAAAATGTCATCTTTTATTTTGTTTGAGATGGGGCAGATGCTGGAAAATGAATTTCGTGCTTAGCACATTATAGTCAATGTGCTGAACTACGTTTTAGCTAGGAATCTGTTCATCTTAATGGAAGAGGTGTTACTAAAAGAATTGAACCACAAAAAAGTTAGTTAAATGAGAGAAACTGCAAGTACGTATTAGTGAAAGTGGGGTCCTAATTACTGGAAGAGGTCTGAAATGTTATGATCACCATTAGAAGACCAGCATCTCACTCGATCCAGTATTGCATCTCTCCATTCATAATCTGTCTGGTGGATTACTCACATTTTGAAGTGACTTTGTCCATAATATGGAAAAGACTTAATTAAATTAAGATATTGGGCAGTAGTCTGGGGGAGATGGCTCTGTGTGTAATAGCTTTTACTCTGTAATCTTGAGGATCTGAGTTCAAATTTCCAGCATCCATATAAAAAAAACTTAGCATGACTACATGTGCTTGTAATCCTAGTATTGGGGGACAGAGATAAACAGATTCTGAGAGCTTGTTGATTAGCCATCTTAGCCCAAAGGATAAGCATATGGCTAAGTGAGAGACCCTGTCAAGGCAATAAGTCAAGAGAGTGATGCATAGGAAGATATGCGACATCTTGCTTTGGCTTCTGTGTGTGTGCTCATACCCATGTACCCACACTATCAATGTGTGTGCCTCTGTTGACTTCTGTTTATTTATCATTATCATTAAAATTAAGAGATTATTTTAATTTTAGAAGTTACTGATACCTGAATAACAGAAAATTTACTTAATTTTTTTGTTTTTCAAGACAGAGTTTCTTTGTATGTAGCTTTGGCTGTCCTAGAACTCATTCTGTTGACCATGCCAGCCTCAAGCTCACAGAGATCCATCTGTCTCTGCCTCCCAAGTGCTGGGATTAAAGGCATGCAGTGTTATGCACCACCCAATTTTTAAAATACATATTTGTGTATGTGGGTACATTCATGTAGGGCAAAAGTCGGTTTTCCTTCCTGAGCTCAATCTCAAGTTGTTGTGCTTGGTGGCAAGCACCTATCTGGGTCTTGATGACCGCAGAATGAATCAATTTATGGTGTTTCTTTTCCCTCATCAAATTATGTGTTTCAAGATAAGATACTCTTTTCCCCAAAGGCTTTGTACTGCATAACTTTATATTCACAGCTTGTTTTAAATTTCAACTTAGTGAATTGCCACAGAGGTTAAGAGTCCTTGAGCCTCTTGGAAAGGATCCAAGTTTGATTCCCAACACCCACAAAACTCACAACTATCTGTAAGTCAAGTTCCAAGGGCTCCCTCTTCTGACATTTACAGACATCAGGTACCAACTTGGTGTACATACATATGTAGTCAAAACATACACATAAAATTAATCTTGTTTTCCATTTATTTATTAACTTTACATACTGATCACTGACCCTGCTCTTCACAGTCCCTCTCCCCCTTCCCCTTTCCCCTTTCCCGTTTCCCTTCTCTCTGAGAGAGTAGAGGCCCCCCTTGGGTATCCACCCACCCTGGCACATCAAGTGTCTGTAGGGTTAGGCACATCCCCTCCCACTAAGGCCACACAAGGCAGCCCAGTTAGGAGAATGGTTTTTATAGACAGGCAACAGCTTTAGGGACAGCCCCTACTCTAGTTGTTGCGAACCCATATGAAGACTGAGCTGCACATCTGCTACATTTGTGCAGGGCACCTAGATCCTGCCCGTGTGTATATGCTCTTCGGTTGGTGGTTCAGTCTCCCAAGGTCTCAGGTTAGTTGATTCTGTTGAACTTCTATGCTGTTCCTGTCCCCTTCTGGGTCCTCAATCCTTCCCCCAACTTTTCCATAAGAGTTCCTGAGCTCCATCTAAGGTTTGGCTGTGGGTCTCTGCATCTGTTTCAGTCAGCTGCTGGATGGAGCCTCTCAGAGGACAATTATGTTAGGCTCCTATCTGCAAGCATAGTACTGCATGCATTAGTTAAGGATTAGTGCTTGCCCATGGGATGGGTCCCAAGTTGGGCCAGTTATTGGTTGACCGTTCCCTCAGTCTCTGCTCCATCCCCTGTCCCTCTATTTCTTGTAGATTATAGCTGTATCCAATTAATGCTACCCAGTTCATCCCTGTGGTGGAAACAGTGCTTCTCGCTGCCCACCCCAATGTCCTGGGTTCCCAAATGAAAATGAAAGACACATTCATACAGCCTTTATATTTTTATATGCCTTAAGCAGTTCAATGGCTGGGCCACTTCCTAACCTCCACATGTCTAATCCACCCTCCGATAGTCCCAGGTTATTACTTACTAAAACCTCCATCTTGGCTGCCCTAGACCTAGACGTGCTACGTTCCCTGGCACCTACACGATGGCTATGTTCTCTTGGTTTTACTTCTCTAGGCATGGCAGAACTATCCTTCCTCTTCCTGGGAACCTTGCCCAGGAATCCTTAAAATCCTGCCTCTGTCTCTCTGCCCAGTCATTGCCCTCTGGCAACTTTATTCACCAGTCAGAACCAGCTGGGGTCAGAGTCCATCCATCTTACATATAGGACACTGCAAACAGGATTGTTGGGAACCTAAATAACAGGAGAATCCAAGCAGCTACAGTGGAGAGGACACATTTGGGTGGGTTTGTGTCCTTAGCCCTCCACTGGGAGGCCTGCCTGTTTATAGGAGGTAGCCACTTCTGGTTCCATCACCCCAGTGTATCAGTCTCAGCTAAGGTCAACCCCCATAGATTCCTGGGAGCCCCCCCCCC
>JADRCD010204596.1:8042-21227 GCA_019843815.1 Montemys delectorum | reverse complement strand
GGGTGCCCTACTGTATGAGATCATTGTATCTAAACCCACATGGTTTCACCAAATCACTTCTCCAATGCCATGTCTTCTGCTCCATCAAGCTGGGGGGTTAAATGAGCATGCAGGAGTTAAACAGCACCTAACAGGACTTCACTAGAGTCTTAACACTGCCTGAATGGAGAAAGAGGCTGGACCAATGGGGCACATCAAAGGTGCAGGTTCTAGTCTGTCTGCCTGAATTGTGCCTGGGGTTTGTTAAATGAGGTCAGACATACAGTCAGTCCACCTAGAGTACCCCCATTGCCTCAGATCAGCAAGACATGCTACCCTCTTTGTCACCCTTTGTTCTTACTGTCAATTGCAGAATAGTAGAAACACACACTACCTTAGAACAGAAATATTCAACCAAGGATAAAGAGACTGACCCTCTCAAATGTTCTTGGAGAATGACAGCCCTGTCAAGCCAGGATTAGCCACCCATTCTCATAGTCCAATTAAAGACACAAGGAAAGATGGAAATCAGGTTCATTCAGTGGAATTGCATTAGGAAGAACAAGGGGAGACAGTCTCTCTCTCTCTCTCTCTCTCTCTCTCTCTCTCTCTCTCTCTCTCTTTCTCTTTCTCCTATCTAGCACTCATCTGTCATGTTTCATGAACACATGGCACATGGGTGCCTGTATTTAGAGACTTAAACACAGAGTTTAGGATTGTATAGTTGGCCACAACTGTCCATAGTTAAGCCATCCTGGGACAAGGTGTTGTGCCACCCATCACCATTGTCATGGCTTCATTCTTTCCTATAAAATGATCTGACAATTTGTCCAAATTGTATAAAATCTCTGCCAAAGGACAGTTACCCTTCTGATTGGTTTCCTTCTTCCAGCATGATATCCCTGGAGAAATTCTAATTTCTTTGAAACCATTATATTGCAATAGTCTCATAGCCAAAGAGAGGAGCACAAATGTCTCTGAATTCCCTTTAGCCCATTTTTAGAAGTTCTTTTCACTTAAGAAAACAGCCTCTAAAAAGGACTTCCAGTGGCATCTGTATTATTGTAATATAAAGAGCCATTTAAAAGTTAGGACTACCCATTGGAACCTTGCAATACTAGTAGCTCTCTAAGAGCAGACTGCTAAAGTGTTGACTCATGCCTCACTGGATACACTCAGTTCAGAATAAATGCAAACACAACTGCCTTCTGATGTCCTAGCCATAGAGGATGACCAAGTTAACTGCTGAGCATGCAAGACACCATTGAAAATTATTCCAGAAGAATTTCCCATGCTGCCTTAGGACTCTTGTACCTAGAGCCATGACCTATTGATGTTTGCCCCACCACCAAGGAGCTTTGCTCTTCAGACCTTTCCTCTCCTGTCATGCTGTTAGAACAGACCTTTAGCACTCACTCCACACTGGACAGACTCTTTCTGGAACTCCCTCCCAAAAACATTTTGTCCCAGCATCCTACTCCCTGTTTTATGTTTCAGGACTTTAGTTCTCATCATGGAAATTGGGGATCCACACTTAGCTTATATTTATACCAATTTTACAAAGCCTTTTGCAATGAAGTCCTACTACCTTTTCAAAAACAAAACAAAGAAAAATGGGTTATCACTCCTATACTTGTGTATCTCCACAAAAATGGGGCCCCGAAGTTCTTAGACTAACTTGGGCTCCGTCATAGGAAAGGCTGTTCAATTTTCCTAGCAAATGATTCCACACCTTTATGCTACCATGCTATACAAATTTCCTTTATATTTGGGGATTTCTCATGTAGTTACAATGGTAGCCAACACACCAATAGACACTATACACATGACAATGGAAGACATTGTAATTCCCTGTCTCTACACTTGCTGTTCACTGGGGCAGCCAGCTTTCTTTTTTTTTTTTTTTTATAGATCGTTTTTTGTATGCCAAAGTCTCCTATCTCCCCAGCAAGACTCCAGAGGTGTTTTCTAACAGACCTGTTAGTCCTCTAAAACATCCTTAAATTATGCTGAGATTTCTGGCCTCAATCTCCACATCAGACTTGTATTTTGAGAGTTTTAAACTCTGGATATGCTTGGTGTTCACCACGTTTCTGTAGCTCTGAATTTTAAAGGTCCTTACTAAGTCATGGGCATTTCCATAAAAACATGAAACATTCATCACCTCAGCCATGAAATTCAATGTAGCTCAACTAAAGCATGTAAATCAAACCCTACTAATCCACTCTTCTTGGCGTAAACTCACACGCTTTTGATCAGACCTGCTTGAAATAGCCAGAAAGCTTCCGAAGAACTAGTACTTTGCTAAGTACTTTGCCTAAAAAGGCATAAGGCTCCGTCTGTGTACCTGTGGTGCTGAGACTAACACTAAACATCTGTTGGACCATAGGCAACTATTCTCTACTACTGACTCACAACCCCCATCCCATACATGTCATTTTTAAATTCTGTCACCACAAAGTTTTACAAATACATTCTCCTCAAACAAATCTATTCCAAATAGGATTGCCTTAAAATAAGAAAAAGATATACCAATTATTTAAAATCAAGAGAATTTAAGTGGGGAATAGTTTATATAGTCAGTTAGGAAGCTACGTATAGACTGATTGGTGACAATGATGAGTCATAGCAACTCCTTTACAGAGAAGGGAAGGGAACAGATATGGAGGGCTGTTCAAAACTGAAGGAAGGCTCACTGATGAAGGATGAGACATAAATAAAGAATGACTGTTCTGACCTGCATCTAAGGAGACAGAGTTTCATCTACTACTAGATGTGCTCAAAAAAGACAGCATTGGTACAAAAGACATAGAAATTTTCTTTCCCTCCTGTACCTTCCAAAATTTTGCTTATGTGCTCAGTTTTCTAAATTGACCTGAAGCTAGCTGACATTAGGACCAGAGAAACATTCAGCAGAAGTAAGCTTACCAACTAGGGAACAAAAATGAAAAAGATCAGAGTGATCTCCACCTCCTCCCACAAACCCCACACTTGACTAATCCTGTATCACTGGATATCATGAATCTCACATACAAAACACACACACATATAAATGCCAGGGAACTCACTCAGCACCCCTTTGGGCAGTGTAGCCTCTTTAAGTGACCTGGATCTGATTCTATTCCACTAAAAGTGCTATTTATCTTTGCTGTGGAAGTTACCTGAAACAAAGCAGTACTCTCACTTGCAAACGGAATCTCCATCCAGTTCAGCTGGAAGAACCAATTCCTCTTAACACTGTATACTTGCAGTAGGCAAAATCTAAATTCTAAGTAGTCACAAACCCAGCAGGCCTGTTGACCAAAAAACATAGCAGTGATAAAGGTCTCTGGAACTTCTCCAGGCAGCCCACAATTCTTTATCATAAAGGAAACTTGCAATTCATCATGTTTATATGGCTCAGAAAATCAAAATCGTTTTTGAAAAATGATCATAAGCTGCCATTAAAACACTGAAAAAGGAAGCGCTGGACAGCTCTGATAATTCCACTTCAGACTCACATCCAAATTCACTTGTCCAAGTCATTAATCTTCACTAAGGGCTGATGAGACAGCCCTGTTCTTTCTCCAGAACTCCCAGTCACCCCACACTCTTGTACTCCCTCGCTGGAATGCATTCCAAAGCAAGATGAAGTGGAGCCTGAGAAACACAAGTCCAGAGTAAGGAGACATGAGTGTGAAATAGCATTGCTAAAAACCATCTCCTCTCATCCATCCCTACCAGCAGCCTGTTTTGCTCCAGTGGTCATGGAGGTCCAGACATCCATCAGCATTCTTAACGCAATCGAAGGAAAACATAGTGTTGATAACATAGAAATTAAGATCCTGCAGAAGCCTTTACGAACTTCTTACAGAAATTTGAGTCGGCTGTAAATAGAGCCATATCAGACCCTGAAATCAGACAGTCATTAATAGAGATCTTGGCACTTGAAAATGTAAATGCTTAATGTAAGATAGCAATCAGACCATTGAAAACCTGAGAAGCCCTGATAGCTGACTAGATACGAGAAACAACTGGTATTAATTCTCAGGAGCATCATGCCAAAATCATAGGCAAATCGTAGCTAGAAGTTTCAGGAATCAAAATACTTGGTGCCATTTCCAAAGAAATTGTAAGGCTAAAAGAAAGATTAAAGTAGCAGATACACTGACACTGGAGAGTGCGTTATTGTAGAAGAGAAGAAGAAGATTTTGGTTACAATGAAACACAAGGGCTTCCAAGATATCATAGCTGCCCTGGAAGGGCAGACATTTGTTTAAGGATCACACAGAGACTGGGTAACAAATGCTACAGTTAGTGTTTTTAAGACTAAACATTTTTTCTGTGGGCCCCAAACAGGAATTCTTCACCCCAATTCAGCAGGAAGAAATTGTCCTACTCCCTTAAGTTGGGGTGGATGGTTCTGGTCGTTTGATGTGCTATGGTTGTTATCATCTAAGGTGTAGGTTGTTACTGGGTATGATCAGGGAGGAAACAAAATAAAGTTCAAATCAGGGATCTCCTCATGTAATCGAAATGGTAGAAAGCACACCAGTGGTCACTATACACATAACAATGTGAGTCACTATGATGTTCTTTATCTATACTTGTTTTAGTATACCAGAGCCTCAAGACCCCCAAGGTGTTTTTAACAGGCCAGTTTAGTTCTCTATGTGCTCTTAAATGACGTTGAGATTCCTGGCTTCAATGTCCACATGAGACTTATAATTTTGAGAGTTTTAAACTCTGGATATGCTCCATATTTATCATGTTTCAGTAACTGTGCAAATCCTAAGAGATCTTACCGAGCCATGGGTGTTTCAGTAAAACATGATATATCCATCACTTCAGCCATGAAACTCAATAAGAAGTGAAAGTAAATTTAAAAAAAAAAAAAAAAAAACAAATTAAAAGCCTGCAAATCTGTCCCTTATGGAATAGATGCCACTACTTTTAATTAAACTGGCTTGAAGTAACCAGGAAGATTTTAAGCATTTAATATTTTCATTACCTTGTCTACAAATCATATTATTCTCTACTATTGCCCTGCGGTACCAAGGTTAACACCAAGGACTTCACGTATCTTAGGCTAGTGCTCTACCACTGTCTAACATCCCTCACCTTATATATGTTATTTAAGTTCTATTACAATAAAAAGTTACAAATATATTTCTATCAAAATACCGATTTTAACTGCACTTACCTTTACATAAGTAAACTCATACAAAGTATTTAACATCGAGGGACTTTAAGATGAAGAGTTGTTACCTCATTGATTGAGAAGATACACTTAGACAGATTGATGACAACGGGAAATGCAAAGATGCAAAGGGGATGGAAAGAACGGGAAGTGAATAAGAAGAGAAAAAGAAAGGGGTATGGAGAGCCCAGGGAAGACTCACTGATGAAGCATAGAACAGAAGTGATGGTCATTGCGGCTGGGGTCTAAGGAGATGGAGTTTCACGTGCTGAACAAGGTAGGACTAGAACAAAAGATGAAAAAAAAATGTATTTTCCTTCCTTGCTTATGTCCTCCCTTTGCTGAATCAAGTTAAAGCTAGAGGACTTGATTAGCAGGAAACTCAGTAAGACAGAGCAGGTCCAGAGTCCCCAGCACCCAGGTATCCACCAGAGGCAGTAAGTGGCTCCCTGCTCCCTGTCAGATTCCTAGCCCAGAACATGTGCCACACTTCCCATAACATTGGAACCAAAATATCTGGTAGGAGTAAGATAACAATTTAGGGACAAGAAAACAGAAAAGAGCAAGTGATGGCCCCCTCTCCCCTGCAGCCCCACACTTGCTCCCTTGGGTGGACCCGGGAAATCACATTCCCACACATAAACATCCAGGTACTCACTCAGAACCCCTTTGGGAAGGACAGCTTCTTTACTTGAGTCCAATTCTATTCCACTAAAACTGGGGTTTATCTTGGTTGTAAAATTGTCTGAAATAAAGGAGCACACTCGTTTGCCAACTGAATCTCCACACGATTCCACTGGAAGAAAAAAAATTACCCTTACCACAGCATTTTGCTGCAGGCAAATTTAATTCTAAATCATCCACCCAGAAAATAATTTTCCTACTAACGAAAAAGCACAGCAATGATAAAGATCCTTGTAACCTGTCAAGACAGTCATGTCAATTCTTTATCCAAAAGGTGTGCCAGGAAGGGAAGCCAGACTTGTAATTCACTGTTTCTGTAGCTCTGGAAATCCCAAGAGAGTCATTGTGAAAAGACAGTCATTAACACTTTGAGAAAGGAAGCCTTGGACAGCTCTGATTCATGCCAAGTGAGATTTACATCCAATTTTAGTCACAGTTTTAATCACTAATTGCATTCTTTCCGGTCCACACTGGTGGGGCTGACGAGACAGAAGTATCTTGCTCTTTCTCCTGCTTTCCCAATAATCCCCCACACTTATTCTGCCTACATGCCTATGGATTCCAAAGCCAGATGGACTGGAGCCTAGGAAACACAACTCCCAAAGTAAAGAGCAGTGGCCGAACGTAGGTTTGCTGAGGATCAGTTCCTGCCTGCTTCCACCCGTGATCATGCAAGCCCAGTCATCCATAAGCGTGCCTGAAGTGATTGAAAAGCATAGTGCTGATGACGGAGAAATTAACCCAGTTCCAAGGCTAGATAGATGATGCGTACCTCCAAAGTCCACATGGCTCTCAGCAGTACTGTCCTCCACACTCCTCCTAGTGTGGATCATTAAGTCAAGCTTATATCATCCAAGCACTTCTCTCTATTCCAAAGCCACGAGGTAACAGCACTCATTCCTCCAGAAGCCAACAAGGACAAGCACATCGATCGCGGCAATCCCTGACTGCTCGTGCCAACGTTTTAGTTACTTCTCTGTTGCTGTAGAGAGACACCGTGACCATGGAAACTTATAAAAGAAAACGATGATTTGGGCTTGCTTGTGGTTTTGGAGAGTTAGAGTCCACGACCGTCATGGTGAGGAGCACCGAGGCAGGTAGGCATGCCACTCAAGTAGCTGAGAGTTCACATCCTGATCTACAGGCACAACGCAGAGAAGGGCTACACTCGAATCTTGCTGGCCTTTAAACCAAACACATCTTCCTCAACAAGGTTACACCACCTACTCTTTCCCAAAAAGTTCTACGTACTAGGGATCAATCATTCAAACACACGAGCTTTCGGAGGCCATTTTCATTCCAACCCCCATGTTTGGTGTCTCTGCTTACACAGTGGACCTGTCGCCTTCATTGACTCAACGTTAGGCTCAGATTCTCTCCTCTACACAGGCACGTATGTATGCTAATCATCTGATAAGTGTTTTTGTTCAAAGCTATACTACAAGATTAATTTGAACTAGATTGTCCTACCCTCTTTATTTTGTTCAAGGCTAAATATACCTAACAGCTATCATTTCTGGAAGAGTCTAAGAACCAAAGCCTTGGTTCCTTGAAGACATTATTTACTCTCAAGAAGCACATGTCTATCCCTCCCCTTTATTATCCCCTCCATGTACCCCAATATCCTCATCCCGTATCTGCTTCCTCTCAACTCCTGGAAGTTGAGAAGTCAGTTTATAGGCACAGTTCCTTCATCTCCATTCCTCAGCTACTGATAAACTCTGTCTTTTTCCCCCAACACTTATTTCCAGGACATTGTTTTTCCCATGAGCTCTAGAATCTGCTTTGCATAATAATGCAAGAAATGACAGAGGGAGTGCTTCAGAAGGAAAGTGAAAAAGCATTAGACAGTAATTTAAATGTGATATAAAGAACGAAAACATGGTGGGGAAAGCTAAGATTGTTTTGGATTATTCTTGAATGTTTTTAAAAGAAAAGGCATAAAGATAGTGCTCAACATATATCAATGAACATTTAAAAACATAGATGTCTCCATTGAAAAGATAATGTGATCTCCATTCTATGAGCACAAATGCACACACAAGCGTGTGCGCGCGCACACACACACACACACACACACAGGTGAAAATTTTAAGACACATTAGAAGACTGGAAAAAAATCAATGTAGATTTTGAAATGAAGAAAAAAAGAGCTGAAGAGATGGTTCAGAGTTCAAGAGCACTGAGTGCTTTTAAAGAGGACCTGGGCTACATTTTCAGTGCCTACATAACCACTCATAACTATGTGTAAACCCAGTTCCAGTGATTCCGACATCCTCTTCTAGCCTCCCTATGCACTAGGCATACACATGGTATACAGACACACATCAGACAAAACATTTATATACTAAAGGAAGGAAAACGGTTCCTTATTGGAAGGAGGTAAAGTCTAGGTGTTCTCTTTAAAACTAAGCACTCAGGGTTCACTTATTCTCAGAGATTTGACCAGTGTTGGGTCTTTGTCTCAAGATTGGTTCACTACAAAAAAAAATGTCCTTTGATAGGGGCTCAGAGCTGCAGCAATCTATACCAGTAAAGGTGAGTGCTTAGAAAGCAGTTTGAATGCTGTGTCCATAACAAAATGTAGTAGCTAGTTCTTACCCAGAGTCTAAGGCCTCCCCAGCCATAGGCTCTTGTCCCAGATTTGATGTGATCAAGATACATTATATGCATGAATAAAATTTTTCAAAGAAAAATGAGCCAACCATCCTGAAAACATAAGTGAAAAGCTGTGCTCCTGTCTAGACAGCAGAACAAAGTCTCAAAGGACACGTGGGCTGACACTCCCAGCTTTGACTCCTATCTGCAGCTGCTCAAGATAATTCCTGAGGCTCATCTCACTTCACCATGCCCCAGGCATTCCATGTGTGTCACTTGCTTATTTACACCCTACTCTCTTCTTTTTGCAATAACTTTTAAAAGGTTCAGACAATACATTTTGATCCTACTCAGCCCATCCCCAACTTCTCCCAGATCCATCACTCAACTAACTTTGTGTTCTGTTTTTAAAAGTCAGCAAGTCCAGTTTTGCTACTCATAGATTCTTAGATGAATGGTTATCCACTAGAGTGAGATCGACTTACCAGTGGCCACACCTTTGAATAAGGCTGGCTCTCCCTCTCCCGTCAGCTACCAGTTGCCTATAGCTACTCAGCTAGGAGTCCAGCTTCAAGCCCAGAATCCCTCTCCATGCTGAAATTTTGTCTGGCTTCAGCTTGTGCAGATCAGTTTTTCTTTTCTTTTCTTTTCTTTTCTTTTCTTTTCTTTTCTTTTCTTTTCTTTTTAAACTTCTAGTTAGAGAGGTCTTGAGTCACCAGGAACTTCAGCCAACTCCCTGATCTTTAGTGCCCTCCCTAACTCCACACCAGTCTTGTAAACTTCCTCTGTGACATTTAGGAGAAAGATCCAAGATTTCAAGTATACTTCTCAGGCTCACTGGAGTGGCCACAGTGTGAGCTTCTTTTACAAACAACTTAGGTATATCATGAGCTCCTATGAAGGGGCTTTTAGGTACTTGGGCATCCACTGGCTACTTCAACATCCGAGGTATTTGTAAACACACTCTAAGCACTGAGGACATGAATCTCCTCATCCAAATGATTTACTTTCCCACTCAGGGATTGCACTCCATTGTAACACCATGTATCCAAGAGTATAGGAGCAACAAAAATCAGAATTGATTTCTTTAAAATGAAAAAAAAGGACACAAAGTCAGTGGGAAGGAACTGGGCATGGATCTGGGAAGAACTAGAGGAAGTGATGAAAATGATCCGAATATATTGTAAGAAATTCTCAAATAACTAAAAACTTTAAAATGTGATTGTAAATCTGTCTGGCTTATTTTGTTTGGCATAGTATCTTCAATATTTATCATGTTCGAACAAAACCAGAATGTCTATGCCTGAATAATATTCTGCATACAGACTGACCACATTTCACTTCTCCATCCTTCCACTAATGGACCCTTGGGCACTTCCATTTTGGGCACTGCTCTTTTCAGTTGTATTTGCCATATGTCCACAACTGCAGGTGCTGAGTCACATGATAATTCTACTAACCTTTCTGAAAAATTGCTACATTGTTTTCAGAGCTGCTGAGCACTGTTACATTCTTAGAAGCAAGATGAATGCCTGGCTTTCAACTTTGACAACTTTTTTCAATGTTTGGGGTTTATTTGGGGGTTTTTTTGGTTGGTTGGTTGGTTTTTGGGGTTTTTTTGCCTAAACAATTCTAGTTGAGTCTAAAGTCCTTGGAGCTCTGTTTCCCCTGGGATAGGTAGGTTGGATATATTTTCCTCAGGTTATTGATTACGTGTGTGTATTCATTGTATAAATATCTGTTTGGATCTTTGTCTAATTTGATATTATTAGATTGCTTCTTTTGATGATTTTAAGTGCTCTCTTCTTGGTATTAATTTCTTATATGATTTTTATTTTTGAGATAGGGCCTCACTATGTAGTCCTGGCTGAACTGGAACTTGCTATGTAGACCAGGCTGTCCTCCAACTCACAGAAATTGATCTGCTGAGATTAAAGGTTGGCCACTATGCCAGGCTTTTAAAAACTCATCTTTAATTCGTATGGCTCCTTTCCCATACTGTGGGTTATCTTTCTAAACACACATTTTTTATACCATGTGATCATGAAGTTTAAGGCATGTGTCCTAAAATACCTAAAGTAATACTATCATCACCTTTGCACTCAAACCAGCACAAGCACCCTGCCTAGACTTTTCCAGTCCCATTCCAAAAACTTGTCGCTAGATGGCGCTAAAACACTAACCAGAGAATGGGATAACTTCGGGCAAGCAACTACAAGAGAGTATGCATATGCACTACAAGGACAGTGATTTGGCTGAAAGGATATTAATGTTGTTGCTTTATTGTTGTCTCTATTCCGTTTGACATAACTATTATGGAGCTGTTGTTGCAGGACAGCTGAGTTAGAGGCTGTGCAGGGACCTCCGTTAATAGATAAGGATCTTGTCCCTGGGGCTGTGTCCAGAGTTGCTGTGTCCGTTGCTGTCTCTCCCTCCCTCCCTCCCTCTCTCTGTCTCTCTGTCTCTGTCTCTGTCTCTGTCTCTGTCTCTGTCTCTCTCTGTGTGTCCTTCCACAGAACCAAGGGGCTTACCCTCCCATCGATGCCAGAGAAGACAATCCTCTGCTATATATGTAGCTGGAGCCGTGGGTTCCTCCATATATACTCTGTGGTTGGTGGTTTAGTCCCTGGGAGCTCTGTGGGGTGGAGGAGTGGGGAAGGGAGATCCAGTGAGTTGATATTGTTGTTCTTCCTATGGGGTTGCACTCCCCTTCGGCTCCTCCATTCCTTCCCCTAACTCTTCCGTTGGGGTCCCCAGCCTCAGTCCGACGGTTGGTTGTGAGTATCTGCATCTGTATTAGTCAGATGCTGGCAGAGCCCCTCAGGTTCCTGTCAGCAAGTGCTTCTTGGCATCAGCAATAGTGTTGGGGTTTGGTGTCTGCAGATGGCATGGATCCCTAGGTGGGATGGTCTCTGGATGGTCTTTCCTTCAGTCTCTGCGTCTTCTTTTTTTTCCCCCTGCATTTCCTAGACAGGAATAATTCTGGGTTAAAATTTTTGAGAAGTCGCCATCTCTCTATCAAGAACTCCCCAAACCACAACCTGCCTCGCTGAGCAGCATCCCTGTGACTAAGCTACATTGTGAGGCAAGAAGGCAGGAACTAACAGAGACCCAGTCATGCAAGGGTCTTCCTGTTACCTGGCACTCGAAACCCCACCCTCCTCACTCCGCACCAATCCAGTGCAGAGCTGTAGATAGATCGACCCAGAGTAGATGCAGGGCTGAAATGTTGCACATGGACCTTGAGGCCACGGCTCTCCTCAAGAGGTTCAGCCTCATTGGCTGTGAAGCCACAGGCGTATGGGCCATCCACTTCACAGGGGAGGGTATCCATAGTGTCCACAGGACATGCTTGACTAGATGTTTATTTTTGGCTTGCTGAAATTGTGCTTTGCAGTGCAAAATACAGTTAGGGAGTGATTGGCCCAATGGGATGGGAGAAGAGGAAGGGAAACTATTGGGGGCTTTTCCAGTGATGCGGCTTATACAGCTACAATGGAAATGGTTGAGCAAGTGTCCTTGTGGTATGGTGGAGCATCCTTTGTGCATATGCTACCAAGCTAGGTCTTGAGGTAGATGAAGTTCCAAATTTTTGAGGGACTGTGATATTAATTTCCATAGTGTCTGTACAAGTTTGCACTACCAGTAGCAATGGAGTGGTGTTCCCCCTTGCTCCACATTCTCACCAGCATGAGCTGTCACTTGCATTTTTGGTCTTAGCCATTCTGATAGGAGTATAAGATAAGTTGTTTTGCCTTGCATTTCCCTGATAGCTAAGGATGTTGAACATTTCTTTGTTTCTTGGGACGCATGGATCTCTTTGGGAAGGGAAAATAAGAATCAGATTTGTAAGTGTACTGGGGTAGATGGGGATGGGAACAGGAGAGATCAAATGGGAGGTGGAAAAGACAAAAGGAGAGAGTACTAGGAGAAACAACTGAAACTGGGGGCATTTGGGAGACATTATTAAAACCTAGTGTAGTGAAAAGTCCCTGAATCTACAAGTGTGATCCTGACGAGTCTCCTAGTACTTGGGGATACAAGGCTCCTAGAAGTGGACCTGGGGCATCAATCCAGCCATAAAACCTGCCTGCAAGAGGCAATGATGGGGCAGAACTGGTTGGAGTGGCCAAGCCGTGACTGGTCCAACTTGAGGTCTGGGTCTAAGCCATAAGAGGGAGCCCATGCCTGACACTGCCTGGTTGGGCAGGAACCAGAGGAGAGCTCAAAGACCCAGGATCAAATCAAACATGACTGGCCAAAAAAAGGTCAATGAAATAATTCCTAATGATATTCTGCTATACGCATAGATCAATTGATATTAGAGGGGAGTCATCTAGCAAGTGATGGGAGCAAGTGCAGAGACCCACAGCCAAACATCAGGCAGAATCAGAGGAACCCCACAGAAGAGAGGCCATAGGGGTCGAGGCACTATGAGAACATAG
The DNA here is from genome assembly GCA_019843815.1 of Montemys delectorum. Taxonomy (NCBI): domain Eukaryota; kingdom Metazoa; phylum Chordata; class Mammalia; order Rodentia; family Muridae; genus Montemys; species Montemys delectorum. The sequence continues at coordinate 8,342 of JADRCD010204596.1, read as the reverse complement.
CCCACAGAATGAACTAAGCAGGGCTCATATGAACTCACAGAGACTGAAGCAACAAACATGGACACTGTATGGGTCTGAGCTAGATCTTCTACATATATGTTATAGTTGTGTAGCTTGATGTTCCCATGGGACTCCCAACAATTGGGAGTGGTAGTGTCTTTGACTCTTTTGTGCTTGGGACCCTTTACCTCCTACTGGATTGCAACATCCAGAAGATAGGAGGGTTTGTGCCCAATCTTATATATTCAGTGAATATCCCTAGGATCTCTCTCTCTCTCTCTCTCTCTCTCTCTCTCTTTC
>JADRCD010204595.1:0-15280 GCA_019843815.1 Montemys delectorum | reverse complement strand
AGAGAGAGAGAGAGAGAGAGAGAGAGAGAGAGAGAGAGAGAGAGAGAACCAATGGAGAAAGTAGACTACTCATGGGTCAGAGAGAGAAAACAGGGCTGGAAGAACACATGTGGGGCTGTCGGGGAGACAGGACTTGGTCTAGAGGATTCACAAAGGAGTCGTCATGGCTCATGGATAAGGCTCGCTATTCGGGAGCACAGAGGAGGGCATCTGTGGGCCAAAAGCGAATGTCTGAGAAACCAGACGTAGACTCTTAGTGCACACAGCAGAGGTTCTAGGGAAAACAAGCAGAACTAGGAAAGGCTGAAGGACAAACTCCTGGATCGAGGGAAAGGATTCTAGGAAAGGAAGTAAAATCCAAGGGCTAGGAATCCGGAATCCAAGAGACAGAAAATAGGATTCCAAGGGACAGGAAGCAAGAATCCTGAAGGCAAGAAGGGAGTCAAAAGGACAGTATGAGAGGTATGCACACATGCGCACGTGTGAGCGCGTGGGCGTGGGCATGCTCTGCAGGTAGTGGTCCAGCATCAAGAAGCTGGGATTTGGGACTGGAGAGATGGCTCAGCAGTTAAGAGCACTGACTGCTCTCCCAGAGGTCCCAGCCTTAATTCCCAGCATCCATATGGCTTACAACTGTCTGTTACTCCAGTTCTAGGAAACTCAACACCCTCTTCTGGCCTCCTCACGGACTAGGCATGCATGTGGTGAAGAGATACACAAGCAAGACACTCATACACAGAACATTTTTTAAGAGGGGGGTGGGTGTGGAAAGAGGAGAGGAGGCTGGGTTAGCATCTGGGGACTGGAAGCACGTGCTCACCTGAAAGCGCATCTGCTGGGCCTTCTCAGGGTCCACAGCAGCCACGTGCTGGTAGTGCCTCAGGGTGTACCTCTGCTCCTTCTGCTCTGCACGTAGGTATCGCCTCAGGGCCATCAGAACTCGCTCAGCCTGGGGAAGGACCAAGGCTGTCCAGGCTGATCCTAATCCTTCTCAACTGGTGTTTGCCCCCAACCCTACCTCCCCATACCTGAGGAGGATCGCCTTGTAATGCTGCCAGGAAACCTTCCAGGGCAGCTCGGCGCTGGTCGTTGATCAGAGCGATGACTCTGGTGGCGTGGGTCTCCACCAGGCGCTGTCGCTCACCAGACACTTGTTCTTCCAGGGTCTGCAGAATGGACTGGAAGTGCTAGGGAGAGAGAGATTCAGAGGTAGGAGAGAGACCAGGTGGGGGAAAACCTGAGTAAACATGAATCTAGAACAAAGAGGGTGGGCTTCAGTGGGTCTCCTTCCCGACAGCGCCAATCAGGGATAGGAGGCTCAATAGAAGGGATTGGCTGCAGGGTCCTGTACAGTTGGGGCGGGGCCTAGCCTGAGGGTGTAGGCTGTAAAATTAGGTGGGAACAATCCAAAAACAGAACTGGTCAGTTAAAGGGAAGGCAGGCTGGGGCAGCTCCAACCCAAAAGACAGGCTGAGCCTCCACAACGCTAACGGAGTGAGCCTCAAGACTGAGGCTGATCAAGAGGATTTTACACGGGTAGGATCTCCCAAAGGCAACCATTGGGAAGTGGGGCCAAGAGTTAGGAAGCTGGGTTTGTTAGAGAGGGACCAGAGGGACAGGACCAACCAACCACAACCAGGAGATGGGGGCCTAGCTTGGACAGGAAAGCTTCAGAGAAAGGACTGGCCACTAGTCCCTGTTTGAGAGGGGATTCCAAAGCCAGCCCCCAGGGGGCAGTGCTTGCTCAGCAGTATGCACCGAGCCCTGGGCTCCATTCTGAGTAGAGGCAGTGCCATATGTAAGGGTGGGACTGGGAGGGGACAGGTGAGTAGAAAGGAATTGAAATGGGGGGAGTGGCCCCCAGTAGTGGACGGGGCATGATGGAGACTCGGAGGAGGGGGTCCTACCTCATTCAGGGCCTGCCTGTCGGCTTTTGGCAGGTTCTTAGACTGGCTGTCAGCCATGGCCCACTCACGCATCACCTAGGGGTGGATGGAGATACTTCAGGATCCCGTGATCTATCCAGCTCCACACAGGAAGTCCCCCTACCCATCTCCAAGGCTTAAGAGGACGAAGATCACCTAGTACCACTGAACTTCGGGTTCCCCAGAAGGAATAACCAAATATTTTATCTTATTTTGTTTCTTTAGAGACAGGTTCTCATGGAGCCAGGGTGGTCTCAGAGTCATTATATATTTGAGGCTGGCCTTGACCTTCTGATCCTCTTGCCTTAGCCTCTCAAGCATCCGCATTAAGGCACACGCTGTTACACCCAACCAGCTCTAAAGGAATTCAAAGTGGGTTGTACCATAGACCAGGGTACCTATGGGATCTGGTGGCATTCTAGTGGTCCACTAGGCAGATCAGTAATGTGTTACCTGAGTATGGGCTCAGGTTGAAGGATGCTTGGTTACCTCCAGAGGTAGTGTCAATAAAGACTTTCCCTATGTTTATGGAATCCTGCAGGGATGTGCATCACCTCATTGATCTGGCGCATCCTACGCTCCTCCAGGTCCATCTTGGCCCTCAGGAACCCCTCATGCTCGCCGATTTCCCCAGGCATGCCAAAGTAAGCATCCACACCATCCGTGGGCCTTGGGGTGGGAGTGGCTGCAAGGGAAAGGGTCAGGCAGGCGGCTTACTTTCCCTTCCTGAGAAGGACATTGCCCAGGATGCACTAGAGACCAGCGTGCATCCAGCTTAGCCAAAGTTGTCACCTGGCATCATGGTCCCGGGCCTGACCAGCGTTTGCAAAACTATGGAACCCATCATATCATCTTCGAAGCAGTGTCAGTCAAGTGACTCCTCTTCCAAGCATCCCTCTTTGAGCCCTCTGCCCCTTCAGTCTTCACAGACTAATCTACCGTACCCAAAGCCACGGCTATCACTTCCATTCCCCCAGGTGTGCCCCTCCCTATTAGGTCACTCCTAGAGACACTACTATACTCCCCCGAAATACCCAAACCACAAATGCTGAGGAGGGGGCAGAGGAGGCTGCCTCACCTCTGCTGACCATGACAGGGGTGTGGGAGCTGGGAGGTGGGGCCCTTTCCTCCTCCTCTTCCTCCTCGTCTTCAGCCTGAGGGGGCTCTACGAAGTAATCGTCTACCGGCTGAGGGAAAGATTCCATCTCCTCTTCATCCTCACCTCCCTCTGCTCTGCCCCCCAGGGGCCAGGACCGGGTAGAGGGGTCACTGAAGGAGCAGAAGACTGAGCCAGTAAGATCTCCAGATAGGCTCCCAGGCTTCCATGCCCTGCCTCAAGAGCCTTGGGGGTTGGGGGCTGTACATAGAAAGAGTCTCTGTCACTCACCCAACTGCCATCCCAGATGGGTTGGGAGTTGCGGGAGGTGGACAGCATACATACTCCACACCTCGGAACCGATCAGAGCCACAGGGCAAAAGCATGCCAGAGCCATGCAGGATGAGACCCTGAGAGCTGCAGGCCTGTGGGAAGAGGAGGCCCGGAGGCCAGAAGGACCTGGTTGGAGGGTGTGGACAGAAAGCCTGGAAGCTGGGCTCTGAACGTGGCTGAGGAATGGATCGCCTACATCCCAATTTGAATGCTTGGGTTCTGGAAAGGAAGGGCCTAGATTCCTAAGTCCTAGGGTTTAGGAGATAGGTGGGCAAAGGCCCTAACCTCCTGAGCCTCCTGATGCCTCCTGACTGAACTCTCACACTGGTCCATACGCTCCTGGTGCAAGAACCGACAACCTTCGGGCACTAGCAGGGCTTCGCTCACGAATTCGCCGGCTGAGGGGAATGGGAGACACCAGAATCATAATAGCCCAGGACTGCCCTCCTCAGAGGCCAGGCATTCATAGCTTTCCCAGCCCACCATCCAGACTTCTAATGTAGACTGGAGTCATCTCTGGGAGACTCCCATTTCACCTCAGTTCCCACCCCCCAGTGGGTGACTCACGCAGGCAATGGAAGGGCACAACCTCATGGTGGGGGTGGGCACATCTGCCACTTCGGGTACCCCCACACCAGCGCTCCATCGGGATGGCCTGTGCAGCCTGTTCCACACGTGCTATGTGCAGCTCTGGGTACATCTGTAGGACACAGTGTGTGTGTGTTGGGGGTGGGGATCAACCTACCGGCTAACCTCCACCTTCTGCATCTCTTGTTTTGCAGGACTGGAGCTTGAACTCAGGGCCTTGTGCATGCCAAAGCAAGAGCTCTACCACCAAATTACATGCCCAGCCCTCTTTATTTTTTTATTTTGAGGTCTCCTTACATTTCCTAAACTGGTCTTGAACTCATTCTGTAGCTTGTGAGGGCCTTTAATTTGTGATCCTTCTACCTCAGTCTTTCCAATAACTGGGATTATGGGCCCATGCCACTATGCTCAGCTTGGGGCGTCCCTTTTAAAGTTTCTTGGTTCCTAAGGACATCCCCTGGGCCTTCCTCTCTTGTCTATAGAACTAACAGGTTAATTTATAGGCCTCGGATGCTAAGCCTGGGGTCCACTGGTCATGCCCCCTAGTAGTCTCCCTTAAGTTCACCATTCTCACGAGGGCTTGGTAAAGGTCCCCAGGCCCTGTTCATGCCAAACTTAACTTCTCTGAGCCCATGTTTCAGGGTGACCCTGCTCTGCAATCATGTTTCTTTCTCAATATGTCTCGCCCTCTTTCAGTGCCTTGCCTTTCTCTGTTTAGCTTCTAAGTAACTCTTCCCTTTGTACTAGCCCCGCCTTTTCATTGCACTTCTCTGAAGCAGGCAGCCACTCTCTTTGGGCTCTATCGCTTACTAAATCTTGTTGGTTTAAAGGTCTTTTGATCTAAACCCTGCCTCTCTTTCGGCCACGCCCACTTACACTCTCACTTTTTCTAAATGGCTCCACAGATTCCTAAACCCTGCCACTCTTCAAGTGATCTTGATTAGTCGATGGATTGTTTGGTTGTTTTTTTTTTTTTTTAAGTCTTCCCCGCCCCGTCCCCCTAATTACTCAAAATAGGTTCTGCGCTGGCTCCTCTTAGCCTCTTCGCTGGCCACAGACCCCAAGCTTTCCCTGGCTTTCCTGATCCTCTCATCTCCCTGGATTCTGCCTAGTCCAGCTTCCTCAAGGGCGACCCCGCCCAGCTTGGACCCACTTTCTCATTGACCACGCCTCTCCCCGTGGGGTCCCGCCCACCTGTCTGCAGTACTCCAGCACGCGCTGCGGGTCCAGAAGACAGCGTCGCGATCGCTGTGGGTCTGGTTCCCAGCGGCCGGTGCGCAGGTCCCGGTGGAGGGTTAAACGCCCACATAGTCCAGCCACTTGGGCCGACCCCGGAGCCTGGGAATGAAGGCAGATGGGTCGGTGAGGAGCCAGGGAACGCTGACATCTGGGTTGTCTGGTCCTTTGCTCCCTAAAACCCAGATAGGACTCCTGCCCCTATCGTCTAGCACCAGCTCCTTCTAAGCACCTCCTGGGTGGAGAGGCCGTTCCCCGGGAAACAGATCCCGTGGGGCTGGAGCGCCCCAGCTCTCCCGTTGCTATGGTGACACCCCCCCCCCCAGTTTCTCGCGGCCTTGTTGCTAAAAAGACAGGCTCCGCCCCCGCCCCAGCGGCTTGGGTCTGGAGCCTGAAGGGGTTAAACTTGAATCGTGAGGTGGGGTGGGGGGCGAACCCAGGCGTTCTGGCCCCTCCTCCCTCCAACCCCAGTTCAGGTTCCCACTGAGGGGGTGCGAAGACGACAGGGCCCGGCTTCCCAGCAGGCCTGCACATCAGACCTTTAAGGACTAGAGGAGCTATATCCGGATTGAGTAGTGGGTGGAGGCCTGGACTCCTGGATGTTTGAGGGCAGGGGGTTCATGTGGGTCCAGAGGACACAACGGACCTGGGTTCTTAGATCCAAGCGCCTGCTGCCCGGTGCGTCCTACGCTTAAGTGGGCAGGGCTTGGGGCTTTGTCATCTAGGGGTGCTCTGGATTTCTTGGACCAGGGGCTCTTGGAAAGAGCCAGGTCCGACGATGCGGGTGGGAGGGGGCAGGGACGTCAGACGATGGAGGAACCCAGGAAAATCTACAGTTCGGATCGCGTGGGGCAGGCCACCTGGCCAAAAGGACTGCGGTGGCCGTCCGCATCCAGGTCGAGACCCGGTCCCGCCCTTTCCCCATCCCCAGGACCCGGCCGGGCCTCACCTCGGCCGCGCTGGGGCTCCCACCAGCCAGGTTCCCGACGGCGAGCTGCGCGCGCAGAAGCAGCAGCGACAGTGGCAGCAACAGCGGCAGCCGCGGCGGGCCCCGGCGGCGACCCTGACCGCGAGCGGCGGGGCTGGTGGGCCCCATGTCCGGGCCTCGGGCCCTCACGTCCCCTGCGCTCCCGCCCGGCCCTGCCCGGCCCCAGCGGTGACAGGAGCTCCCAGCGCCGCCGCCGCCGCCGCCGCCGCCGCCTCCTCCTCCTCCCGCCGCCCCCGGGCTGCGCCGGCGCCGCCAGCCCCGCCCCGCGCCGGCCCCGCCTTCCCAGCCAGGACAATAGCGTGGCGGCTCTGCGCACTGAGAGAGAGGCTCCGGAACCCCGGGAGGGAGCCTGCGCCAAGTCCCAGCCCCTCAAGATTCCAGGTGTCAATGTCCGCGTGAAGGCCGAGTCACTAGGCTCAGTCCCGAGCGTAGCCGGTTTTGGACTTTCACCCTTAGCTTTCTCTTCTAGCAAACGCAGACACCCATCATCAGCTTTGTCCTCCTCGAAGGATGCCAGAATCCATAGGGCGGGGGGGGGGGGGGGGGGGGGCCTCCATAAATTCCTCTCTTGAGGTCCCAGGAATATAGACCTCCAAATTTCCCGTCAAGAATTTTAGGGAGTGTAATAGGAAAGCCTGTAATCCTAGCACTTGAGAGGAGAGGGCGGGAGGACAGGAGTTGGAGCCTAGCCTACCTACATGCAACCCAGTCTCAAAAAACCAAAATATTGTAGCTAGGTAAGGTCTGCTCCCTTCCAGGTCTCTTCTGTCTCAGGACCAAGGCTAAGTCTCCCACCCTTGCTTCCCTCAGACCTAGGAATTCAGCCTTCCTGCCTTGATTGCCGGGTGTCTGGACCTTCAAATACTCCCTCCAAAAATCCATGACTAAAGCCTTAGACCCTTCCTTTACAGATGACTCAGGTCAGGTGCTGGATACTGTAGCCTTCCAAGACCCAGCACCTGAGGACCACCGTGTGGAGCCCCCACTCCCACCCACTCTAAGAACCATCTCGAGTCTTCCGCCTAAAGGGTTCACTGTTTTGTCTTAAGTGAGCGTAGAATATTCTATTTTCCCAGGCCAACTGAGACAGCCCAGCCGACTGAGACAGCCCAGCCGTGTGTGTGTGTGTGTGTGTGTGTGTGTGTGTGTGTGTGTATGTGTGTGCATCTGTATGGACTTCTAGCTGCCTGTCGTGTGGGAACCTGCCCACATATGTCTGTCTTTCTTCTTTGTGGGTGTGGGTGGGGTGAGGTAGGTAGGGGTGTATTATTAAAAGAGCCTGAAGTGGAATGGTGATGCGCACCTGGAATCTCAGAGGGCTTGAGGCGGCAGGATCAAGAGTTCCAGGCTAACCGCTGAGACAAGGCTCAGTGGTTAAAAGAACTGGCTGCTCTCTCAGAAGACCTGGGTTCAAGTCCCAGCACCCACACTGTCTATAACTCCAGTTTTCAGGGGACCAGGAACGTATATAGTGTACAATAATACATGCAGGCAAAACATCCGCACAAGTAAAAAAATAATAACAAATCTTAAAACACACACACACAGACACACAGAAAGTGCCTATAGTAGTCGGCCAGTAGCAAGAGACCGAGGAAAGACTTAGGGTACCATCACTAATGCCACCCTATGCGTTAGGGGAGAGGAAGGACTAGATAGACAGGACCACCTCGATGGGCCTCTTCATTCGTGGAGAACACCAAGAGACTCCTCCAAGCACATTTGCATCTTTGCCCCCTTATTATTATTAAGTAATAATAATACTATTATTTATGTAAACATAAAACATTCTTAGCCCAAGAATCCCCTTTATTTCTTTTATTTCCACCCTACCCCATTCCTAGGATTCGATTCTTTCTGAATCTTTAAGGAAGGAGTCAATTTAGCAGCCATTTTGGTTCCCAGAGAATGAACAGCCATGTTGGTGCTACTTTTATTGGCCAGGACAGGGTGTGGGGGGTTATTTCTTTCATCTTGATTTGTCTTATGTTATCCTTCCTCTTGATGCAGATGGGCATCTATCTTCTCTACTGGCTGGAAATGCCTTCCATCCATATCCCTAGTTCCCATCTTTGTCCCTCTGCAAAGTATTTAGTGGCCATCTTGAATGTCTTTCTCCCGGGAGAACAAATAGGTGTAGTGGCCGTATTGCTCCCACTTGGAGGATCCACTTTGGCTGAACTGAGTGTACGTCAAGAGTCTTGATGCTTGTAGTGATCTTTCCCTCCTTCCATCTTCAGTTTTGGAGGGCTTGGCTGTCAACATGTTCTGACTCCCCAGAAACCTGGACAACACCCTCCATGGCAGCCTGAAGATCCTGAGTCTCTTCAGTTGGAATGAATGTATTCACACGTGAGTCTGGAGACGCTGGTGGCTGGGTGGAGACAAGGTAGCGTAGGGGAAGGGAGGCGTTCCAGAGCTCAGATCTGGGGGTCCGAAGGATGTGGGTTTCATGTAGCTGGTGAAGGCACGGGGATGGGGGGTGGTGAGATAACCTGCCCGAGCTCTGTACAGTCTGCAGGGAGGGACTAAGTCCAGATGTGGCTTGAAGTCATAGTAAGTAGGAGTCCCTGGAAGACCAATCGGAGAGGGCGGTGGCAAGAAGAGGCCTCCTCCAGGGGCTTCCCCAAGGCTAAGGCTCACACTGACCCCTCGAACCTTGTAGTAACCGTTGGTTGGATCCTGAGGAACAAATGAGATTTGGTAAGGAATGTGTGTAAAGAGGTAAGAATCTTGGATGGAAAGACCCACTGGGCTACAGCTGGATAGGTATGAAGGCAGAAAGCAGAAAGAGCAGAGGCAGAGACTCCCAGACAGAGAGCTAGAAATATCGACCAGCATGGAAAGGGTGGGGTGGGGTGGTGCTGGCTTCCAAGAACAAGGGAGGTCTGGCTTAAGTAGGGGGGAGAGAAAGACGAGAATGGGCAAGGGAGGGAGGGAGAAAGGAAGAGTGGCTTTCAGGTCCAGAGAAAAACACACTCAAGTACAGACAAGAAGGGTTTTTGTTTGTTTGTTTGTTTGTTTTTGCTTTGTTTGTTTGTTTTTTGAGACAGGGTTTCTCTGTGTAGCCCTGGCTGTCCTGGAACTCACTCTGTAGACCAGGCTGGCCTCCAAGTCAGAAATCCGCCTGCCTCTGCCTCCCAAGTGCTGAGATTAAAGGTGTGCGCCACCACTGCCTGGCGACAAGAAAGTTTTAATTGGGATTGGAGATGTAGTTCTGACAGTATGGCGCTTATCTAGATTGCTCAAGGCCCTTGGTTTGATTCCCAGCACTACATAAAGTCAATGTGGAGGCCCAAGTCTTTAATCCCAGTACGGGGGGGGGGGGGGGGGGTAACCAGGAGCTTATGGTCACTCCTGGCTACAAACTCGGTTTGAGGCCCTCCTGGGGTACGCGAGACTGTCTGAAGGAAAAGTCGGGACTGGGGCTTTAGAATGGGAGCCAGGGTTGAAATCAATGTGTCTATCCAAAGGTAGAATTCCAAAGTAGGGACGTTTTTGGGGAACGTGAGGGTAGTAGAATGGACATCGTGAAAGGAAGACAGCAGCCGAACAAGAGACACTTGGAGGCATAAAGCCCGGCAGATGGAGAAAAAAGGCCTGGAAACCGAGGTGAGAGCACAGTTAAAGGCAGGTCTTTTGGGGGGAATGAGGGGGGACTTATGACAAGGTTTCTCCGTGTGGCCCTGGCTGCCCTTCCACCATATCATAATGAACTCAGGTCATGAAGTTTGACAAGTGTCTTTACCTAATGAACCATCTCTTCTTCCCTTGTTTGTCTTTTTGATTCTTTATTTACTTATTTATTTTTATTGAGACAGGGTCTCTCTGTGTAGCCATGGCTGTCCTGGAACTCACTGTGTAGACCAGGCCGGCCTTAAACTCAGAGATCCTCCTGCCTCTGCAAAGGCCTGTGCCACCACCGCCCTGCAAAGGTCTTAAGGTGATGGAATTAAAAGGAGAAGAGAAGCAGAGAAGCGGCCACGTGGTGAGACTTGAAACCTCAGCAATCCAGTGGCTACAGGAGAAAGACTGCGCAGAGTCCAAAGCCAGCCACAGAGAGACCCTGGCGAGACCCTGTCTCCATAGGGTTTTTCTGGGAGCAAGCTCCTCCCCCAATACTCACCTTTGTCTCCAGAGCCTCTTTTTCCTCAAGAACTAAATCACCGTGGTCAGTGTGCACAATGGGACCCTGAGGGGAGACAAATAATGATAAGCCATGGTCAGAAGGTCATCCTATCTGTCCCTCTGTCAGATCCCAAAGCCTTTCATGGCCTTCCTTAGAGGCCAGGCTGAAGAGAGCGGAAGAGACTTGACAATCAGGAAGGCTGTGAGGACACGTTGAACTGAAAGGATAACTGGCGGAGGCACACTTGCAATTGTGAGGGTACCGTGGGTCTGGGGTCATCATGTTTCAAGACTGGGGGCCAAGCTGGTTAATAATCTCAGCACTCAGGAGGCAGAGGCAGGAGGATATCTGATTTGGAAGCCAGCCTGGTCTACATAGCTGGTTCCAGGACAGTCAGAGCTACATAGAGAAACCCTGTCTCAAACAACAACAAAACCTAGGGCCATTCTTGAATTTGAGGGTGGCTTGGACTGGGTTATTACGTTGGTCTGGGAGTACAATGAAATGTGGGGACCCAGACTCTTACCCGGTCCTCACTGCCGCCTGTCTCCTCCTCAGGGCCCCGTGAACTGGAACCTTCACTGCTTCCTGGGATCCGGACCAAGTTCTTTTGCTTAGAGAGAGAGCCTGTGGCCCAGGATGTGAGAGGCATTGGTAAAGGGGAAGCAACCAGTACTTGAAAATAGAGCTAACTGGACAAAGTAGGCTAGGATGGTTGGAAACCATGGAGGACTCGAGCCTGGGAGAGATGGAAGGGAGCTGGGGTGACCCCGAGGAAACTGAGTCAGGACTCGGGAGAGAACCTGAACCTGGGATAAGCCCTGTACAAGCTTTGGGAGCCAGGAATAGAGCCAGGTCCCAAGGCTGTCAATCAAGGGGTTGGGCCTAGACAGGGGATGGAGAGGAGTGGGATTGGGACCCAGGCAGGTTCAAGGCACTGAAACTTGCCATGCCGCCAGCAGCAGAGGACCACTCCAGTGATGACCATAAGGAGAGAGGTGGCTGCAGAAGCTGCGCCAGCCACAATCCGGACAGTGGGCAGCAAGTCTGTAAGGAGCACATGAGCTGTCCTGAGAAGGCTGATCCAAAGAGCAAGCGGACAGAGGCTCAGGGCTTTTGGGATCCTTGTATTCAAAAGGCTGCCGCCAACCTTGGGGTTTTCCCAGATTTGTGGTGTGGTATGCCTGGTGTCTGGGGACCCATGAATTTGGGGATTTGCAGCTTGAGAGTATGTGAATTTAAAATCCCTTGGCAAGTCACTTCTACAATCACAGCACTTGGGATAATGCAGGAGGACTGCCAGTAGTTGAAGACCAGCTTGGTCTATCTGAGACTCTGTCTCAAAAAATGAAAACAAAACTCCAATAATAAACCAACGAACAGGGATGGCAAGATGGCCCAGTGGATAAAGGTGGTTGCTACAAGTCTAATGCCCTGGGTTCAATCCTGGGGACCCACACAATGGAAGGAGAGAACTGACTCCCACAAGTTGTCCTCTGACCCCCACATGTGCACTGTGGCAGAAACATGACCCTCCATATAAATAAACAAATAGATAAATAAATAGGTACAAGGATACATAGATAAATGTAACAAACACCTTAACTTTAGGGGTGCTTAGAACTTGAGAGTCTTTTATTTTACAATTTCTCATATTTGTAGATTCCTAGTATGGAATGGCATCTCCATTTAGGGTTCTGTATTGGAGAGAATTATTGATTTAGTGGTCCTATGATTATAGAGATTCATAGGGATTTTTTGTTTTTGTTTTTATTTTAAATGCTATTGTATGTATATATATGTGTGGGGTTATATGAGTGGAGGTCAGAGAACAACTTTGAGGTATTGGTTCTCTCCTATCACATGGGTTCTGAGTGTGGAACCCTGGTTATCAGACTTGGTGGCAAGTGTCTTTACCTGCTGAGCCCCCTCATTGGCCTGAATTCACTAGGTTTGGGGAATCTGTGAATTTCAGGAGCCTTACAGTTTGGTAGCTTGCGTCTTGGGAACCACCGTGTTTGTGGGGTTTGGAATGCTCAGGTTTAGCGGTCTTTGGGTCAACAACTCACCTCTCCGGCCCAAGTGGATCTGGATTCGTCCCTCACCTAGCCGGTTGCGGGCACTGCAGTTGAAGCCGGTAGTAAAGTCAGACTCCTGGGTTCCGGAAATATGCAACACAGAAATAAGGCCTGGGCCCTGTCCCTCCTCCACTTCCGGAGCTGGGAAGACCTCCACTAGGAACCTGCCCAGTGAACCCGCCTCCAGGAAGCCCTCGTCCCAAGACCAGACCTAAGAGCCAGGTTACGGGGGGGGGGAAAAAAAAGTCAAAGTCAATTAGGAGCTTGGGAAAGAACAGAGGGGCTGGTGGGAGGTGGGAGATGTCAGGGTCAGGTCGGCGAGGGAGGGCTGGTGTATCATAGAGGCGAAGGTCCTTTCCTTACCACAGAGTCTGGAGCAGGGGAGCCGAACACCACACACTGGAGTCGAGCAGGGCCCCTCAGGAAGGCTGGTGCAGGGTGCAGGGCTGTCACTACAGGGGGTGCTGGAATGGAAACTATGGACCATTAGACACTGGTCTCGACCTCTCCAAAGCTAAATCTGAATAAAGCGAGGCTATACCTGGTCACTGTGGTTTCACCCCTTTAAAAAAAAAAAAAAAGGCCACGCCTCTCTACTGACCAGATAGAGGCCTGACTCTTCAGCAAGTCCACCTCCAAACCTAGTCCTTATAACTTCCTTTCAACGCCCTCTCTCTCATCCCACCCCCTGCCCCAAGACCCTCGGGTTCTCTCACCGTTCACAGTCAGCCTCGCCTGCGCTGTGCCGCCTCCCAGACCCGTTCGCCTCGGCTCAGCCCTGCACACATAGTCGCCCGCATCCTCCAGTGCCACAGACGGAAGCCGCAGCGTGGGCCCGGAGCTCAGCACCTAGCACAGGGAAGGGGCATCAGAGTCAAGCCTCGGGAAGGAAGCTCTGTCCAGTTCCAGCAACTGTCACAAGCCCCAGATCGGACTCCACCTGAGAGCCACCGAGGCGGGTCCAGGTTATCCGTGGAAGTGGGTTCCCGCGCCAGGCACAGCTGAAGGAGGCGTCTTTCCCCACGTCCACAGACACGGGCTTTGGTTTTGCCTGCAGAATGGGTCCATCTGGAGGAGAGAGAGGAGTGGAGTGGAATGAGCCCCTGACCCAGATCTACTAGGTCCAAGTGTAGGGCTCCGGCAACACCTGCCTCTGAATGTCCACGCCCACAGGCCCCGCCCCCACCCCACCTCGCTTAGATCTTGTTGTAACCCAGCCAAAGCCAGCCCGGCACCTGTCCCAGCCCCGCCTTCTGGTGCCACCACGCCCACCTCTGTCACACCCACGGCCCCGCCCCTTCTCACACAACACTTCCAGCGCCGTGCTGCGGTTGGCGCTTCCGACCGCGTTGCTGACCTCGCAGGACACGGGCTCAGTCAGGAACGTGGCATCTGCAACGACCTCCAACCTTGGCCCACGTGCCCCGAGCACCGGGGATCCCCCCTTCGCCCACCTGCGGAAATAGGAACGTTATTAATGTCGTCCTAGCTGTCCTCAATTGCTAGAGACAAGTGACATTTTTCCTCACCTGTAGCCAGTGACGGGAGGCTGGGCAGTGGCTTGACACAAGAAAGTCACCTTCTCTCCCTCCTGCACAGTCTGAGGCTCAGCAGACAGAGTCACCATTGGGGGATCTGTGAGGGTAGGGTGTAGATCGCTAGCTCGCTTTCCTTTCTGAGGCAGAAGCTGGGCTTTCAGTTCCCAATACACCAGCGTGCCATCCCGCTGCCCTCTCCTTCCTGTGTCACACGCAAGAGTTCAGGCCCACCCTGCTCTTTCCAGGACCAATTGCACTCACACTGAAGGCTCAGTGTAACAGCTGTGTCCCTCCCTGTGGGCAGGGCCTGGCTTCGAGCTCTGCAGATCAAGGTGGCACCATCGTCTTGACTGGAAGGGGTCAGGAATAAGATGTTTTCTATTGTTCCAGTGGCCTTGTCCTTCAGTGTGGTCTAGAGATGATAAATACACAATAATTATTCTTCTTTTCTTTTTGGGTCAGGGTGTGACTATGGAGCTGAGGCGGGAACTCCTGGTCCTCCTGCCTTAGTCTCCTATGTGCTGGGGCTACAGGTGTGTATTTTTACTACACCCCGCATTAACAAGGATTTCATCTATAACTTACATAAGAACCATCTTGGATACTTTAAGTCACTCATGAGTTTTATTTAATTCTCTATATAATCATATGAAGTGATTAACATTACTATTTTTTCCCTTTGTACAGATAAGGAAACTGAGGGACAAAGAAGTTAAAGGCCATATGCAAAAGCAAGTAATTTAGCAAATGACTATGCCAGGGAGTCTGGCTCTTGACCTGAATCCCATCTCAATGGCTGCCACTCCCCCGATAAGCCTGAGGTTAGAGTGGTCCCTGAGACTCGATAATGAGCAAGGAATGGCAAAGAACTTTAGATCCAACCTGGTGGAAGCTGGTCCCATCCAGCCGGATCCCATCTCGGAACCACAGCAGTTCAGGGGCAGGTCGGGCATCCCCACGACTCCGACAGGTCAGATTTCCAGGAACTCCAGCAACCAGAGACACTGAGGGGCCGCCTAGTACCTGGGGAGCTTCTGGGGGGACTGCATGGTAGATCTGGGGTCAGAACTGAATCCCTCTCAGCTCCAACCCCCTATTCCCCCAAGGGTTCCTGAACTCTGCTACTCCAGCTCCTCACCCCCAGCTCCCACAGTGCAAGTGAGTTGGATCCTCACCCATCACATGCAGTTGGGCTGGTCGTGATCGGAGACCTGCTTGGGAAGCCTGGCACTCATAGGATGCTTCATCTTCCAGTTCCACAGGCTTAATGTGGAGGTCATGCTGGCCACTGGCTGAATTCCCTGATATCCAGTATCGAGACCACCCTAAGACAGAAGAGACCATGCAGAACTCTGAGCTCCTGGTCTCA
>JADRCD010204594.1:0-10774 GCA_019843815.1 Montemys delectorum | reverse complement strand
TGGTAGAAGTGATGGTGATGGAGGAGGTGGTGCTGATGTTGCAGTGGAGATGGTGGTTATCATAGTGGTTATGGTTGTGGTTATGGCAGTGCTGGTGATGGTGAGGGAGAATTGAGGTTCAGGAATGACAGTGGTCTCAGCACTGAGGAAGCAGTGGATAAAGCCATCCCATTCTTCTGTCATTGGGCAGTTGCCAGCAGAGATACCCCTACTCCAAACCGGAGCTTGACCCTGGACCACATATGCAGGTGATTAACTTTTGCAGCACTGGAATAACCATTCTTCAGAGACAGATTTTTGTAATTTTGAAAACCCGAGGGCTTAATAAACTGTAGCCAGAATGGACTTGCCTACTCAGTTACCTCCTTAGCACCCTTGGAGATTGGTATTTAGTGTAAGAATTTTTTTTTTTTTTTGAGACAGGACCTCTCTATATAGCTGTGACTATGTAAGCCAGGCTAGCCTTGAATGGAACCTTGTCTTTTATTTGCAGTACAGAGGTGAGGTGTTCTTACGGGTGGCTCAGTGAAGCCCTTTCCCAGAAGCTCATGACCAGACCGACTCCTGTGTTTTCTAATGTAGCTATGAATTGCCACAGCATTTGCAAAGTGTGTTGACAGCATACACACACACACATACATGTGCACACACACACAGGCCCACATGCACACATATACATACACACACACACACTCAGGCATACATGCACACTGTACACATGCACACAGGCACATAGGCACGCACACACACACACACACACACACACACACAAACACACATGCACACACATGTGCACAAACACATAGGCATTCACACATGCAGGCACACACACATTCAAGCATACACATATGCACACATAAGTACATGTGCACGCACATGTGTACATATATATGCTCTCACACATGTACATATATATGCATGCATGCAGCCTGCTAGTTTATGACATGCCCAAGGGTATGTACCTGGAGGTCTCTTTACTGTTACTATCTTGGTAATTATCAGTGTAGTTGTTTCGCATGATAACTTTTTGGGGGCCAGGGGAAGAACAGATGCTTCAAACCACACATTCTACAGACATATGTCAGAGCAAATCAATGACCGTGTGTCAAGAGCGAGGCGCCGGGCGGCATGCTGAGTGAGCAAGTGTCTCAGCTGAATGAGCGCTGGTGTTCCGTGGCTTCCTTATCCTCCCTGGAGGCCAGCTGCCCCTTCGCACTGCGTCAAGACGATTTCCCAGGCCACTACTCCGTGCCCTGAGCTTTGAAGAATACATTTCCAGATATCCCCCCTCGCTGCTCACTGGAGGGATCTTTGACCCTCGGGAGCCAGGCTTACTTTAAGCGGCTTAGCATTAAGAATGCGAGGAAACCAAATCTCCACATTTATGCAGAAATCAAAGACTAGAAGAAGAAACCAGCAAGTTGATAACTTCCTGAAATAAGAAGCAGCTTGGGATTTTACAGCTGATCTCGTAAGTGGGGAAATTGAGATAATATCACTCATAATCATAGTCACTTCTGAGCTCTTAATTCTGCTCAGGTTTAAAAAAAAAAAAAAAAAAAAAACCAAACAAAAAAACCACAGTTGTAATCACAGAGCACAGAGCATACAGATCTATAGTCTTGCAGCCTGTTTTCATCCTGTAATATTAAACTACTTCCACAAGGCTTTTCTAATTGCTCTCCGACACGGGTGGAAACGCCAGAGTTGCCTTTGCCGTTCCCCTAGAATTAGATCCAAGGCTGTTTATGCTTTAATGAGTCTATTTGCTTTGGCAGCTCAGCCCTTGAGTGAGGAAAAGGCAGAGTAGGAAATGAGCCTTTGGAATGGTGGATATTGGTATGGAGCTTTCAGACCAGGAGTTCAAGACTTGGCATGGCCAGGGGGCTGGGGGTGGGCACCAGCCGTTCTAGAGAAAGATGGTGATGACCTGAGTGTGGAGGCGGGCTGATCCGTGGCTTTATTTTTGAACCTCAAAGCTGTGTAATTAGGAGACTGTCCCGAAGTTGCTTAGGTGGCAGTCTTTCATTTGACACACCTGCTTTGGGGTAACCTTTGCATGGCCCTGCTTATGATGTGGTGGCTGTGTTTTTACGTCTTGTTCAAACAGAAACCCAGATTCCCGTGTTTATGGAGTACTTACACAGTGCCTAGTATTTGCCTGGCACTGAACTAGATTCCAGGAAGCTATCACACAGCCCCTTAGAGCTGACTGTCATGAGGGGCCCAGTGTCTGTCCTGTGTCTGACAGGAGCAGGGAGATGAGAGCCCTGTGTGATGGGAGTGTAGGAACAGGGTGACTCTGCAGAAGTGTGTGGACAAAGCCTAGGGGCTGACATGTGAAAGGACCAAGGTTCAAACCCACCTTTGCTGTAAACTCACTTTGACACAATCTGCTTTCTACATTTGTAATTCTACCCTGCACGTTGTGGAGTTCAGAAATAACATACGTACATGACTGTGTGCGCCTTAGATGCTCGGGAATACTTAATGTGCTTGACATCTCTACGGTGCCCTGGTGGCGGCTGATCTTTATGAAAATGACCCCAACAAGCTCCAATATTCTGAAATGTCAAAGATTGGCTGCATTGTGCTTGAGATGGTCGGAAATACATCTTATTACAGTCTAATCCTTGCAAACTGGCCCATCTATGTGTGATATGTATGCTAATGAGAGTGAGAGTATGCAGCTCTCGAGAAATTGCATTTCTTGGCTATTATGTAAAACACAATGAAAAATGACTCTCGAAGATGTTGATGGCTGCAGCCAGAGAGGCCTCACCGAGTGCAGACTGGTCACCTGTCTCTAAGAATATTGCTCATACCATGTATTCTGTCATCCCACAGGTAGATACATAACTGGAATCCAATCTACTTAGCAAGATGTCTTTATGTAAAGTTTCCACTTCATAAATACTTACACACATGCTTGACCGTTCATTTGTTGTCCTTCTCAGTGTTTTTGTGGCACAGCAGTAAATTGGGCCCTTAGTACTGATGGGCTAAGGGTAGCAGATGACCCTTGTTAAACATTAATAGGTTTATGCAGATGATGATTAATCATTCTTGTCAAAAGGATCTAGAATCACCAAGGAGATATACTTCTGGGTGTTCCTATGAGGGCATTTCCACAAAGGTCTGAGAAGGGAAGGCATGCCTTCAATATTGGCAGCACTATCTCATACGCTGGGGAACTAGTCTTCACTAAAAAGGAGAAAGGGAGCAAGCACCAGCATTCATCTCTTTTTGCTTCCCGATCCTGGATGCCACGTGACTCCTGACTGGGATGCCATGTGATTCTGGACCATGGATAGCATGTGACTCAGGACCATGGATGGCACATGACTCCTGACCGTGGGTCTACATGACTTCTGAGTGTAGATGCCACGTGACTCCTGGCTGTGGACACTGTGTGACCAGCTGCTTCTCGACTGTTGAGTGCCAAGTGACCAGCTGCCTCAAGGTCCTACCACCATGACCAATGAGCTAAAACAAACCTCTTTTGTGGGGGTCAGGTGTTTAGTCACAGCAACAAGAAAATTAACTGTGATTATAAAATTAACAGCAATAAGAAGATTAACTATTAACAACACAGTGACCCAACAAATTCATTTGCTCTAAAGCAGAGTGAGGTGATGGCTGGAGTTTCTGTCATGAAATCCTCTGTCATGCAATATTCACACCGGTGACAAATTTTGTCAATCAGAAGGTATTCTTTGATGTCTGATTTTTCTCTTGCTTGCTGACACCTTCTTTTGATGAATTTTGAATTTGTTCATTTATTTTGCTATTCATCTCTATTTACAAAGTACAAACAGTATTTCTCTTTCTTATAACATCATTCCTGTTAAACATTGGCCAGCTGCATTTGTTTGGCACCCGTGTATGCAGCATATTCCTCATTATGCTGGCCTGGAGCTATCACCGGAATTCATATTTACCGTGTCAACAGAGTGTTCCAAACAGCATAGGGTTAAAAGAAAGAGAGGCAAGTTGTCTTAGTCAATGTGCTATGGCTGTGAAGAAACACCATGGCCAAGGAAACTCTTACAAAGGAGAACATTTTACTTGGGGCTGGCTTACAGTTTGAGGTCTAGTCCCTTGTCAGCATGGTGGGGAGCACACAGGCAGACAGGGTGCTGGAGAAGGAGCTGAGAGTTCTACATCCAGATGCAGTAGGAAGAGAAAGACACTGGGCCTGGCTTGAGCATTTGAAACCCAAAGCCCATTCCCAGTGACACACCTCCTCCCTCAAGGCCACACCTCCTAATCCTTATAAAATAATGCCACTCTCTAATGACCAAGCCTTCAAACCTGTGAGCCTATGGGGGCCGTGCCTCTTCAAACCATCACACAAGGGGAGCAAGCCCTGTCTCCTTAGCCACTGAGGAGAAGTGGGGGGGGGGGAGAGGAGGCCTCAGAAAGGCTGGGCAGGATGCGGGCTTAACTCGCTGCAGTGAAAATGACTTGTTTAGAAATCCCTCTCCACGTACAGGGAAGTCACAGGCTGAGCTCATATTTGCACTTCCTTCCATGACTGTGACTGGACATACAGGTCATTGCAAATCTTTGCTTGGTCACTTGATGGCACGCTATAGCACCTCATTGCCCTCCAGGACTAAGATCTGTGTCTCTAAACAAGGCAATGTCCCCAGACCACTGTTCTGTAGCCTCCACATCATGAAGTCGACTTAGATGTAGTTCTGCTGCCCTTCGGGAAGGAACCGAAGGGTCCCTGGAGAAGAGTCTATGTCACAAACTTGGTTCCTGTCTCACTCCCAATGCCACTGACTCCCCTCTTAACTCCTCCTCTTTCTCCCTCCTTTCCTCCCTCCTTCCCTCCCTCCCTCCCTCCCTCTCCCTCCTTCCCTTCCTCCCTCCCTCCCTCTCCCTCCTTCCCTTCACACTCCCCTCCTCCCTCCCTTTAGAAATTGCCTGCAGTTGTGATCCTGGATGTTCAGAGATGTGATGAACTTTCATTGATCAGAAAACTCAGGTGCATCTGATGCTTCCACTTCCTCTAGCAGGGGCCTGCTAGAACCTATGCCTGTCCTGTCCCACCCTGGATGTCTACCATCATGACTGACAAGCTGTAGTTTTAGGCATCACCACCTCAGAGCTATCGTTTCCTTTTGGTAATGATACATCTAGAGGGTCTTACTGTACAGTCCCTGGGAACTTGCTCACCTTCAAACCTCTTCCCTGCCTTCACTCTGATGCTCAAGTCGTCTGATATTTGAGTGTCTTCAAGTGGCCCCCGTGTTCTGTTGACACAGCCTCCATCTCCCAGTGCTTTCTAATGATTTGGTATAAGATAGACTAGTTTCATCCTGTTGCTGTCTCAGTCTGGGGGCTCTGCTTCCTTCCTAGAAGATGATGTTTTCAAAGCAGATCTGGGCCTGGTGTGCTCATTGCTTCTGGGCTGGCAGTCCTTCAGGCCCTCTGAGTGGAACAGACAGAAGAGCCACGGCAATGGATGCGTATGTACATCCATGGCTCTCTCCATATCTACTGTGGGTTTGTATATTAGAAGTCGTCATCTCCTTTGAGGGGTTCTATAATCGGATACAGGGGCTTTCCATCATAGTAAGCACAAAACCCAAGTCAGCATAGTCAGAGGAAGAATAGGACAGGAAGCGTTCTCACCTGCAGAGGGAAGAAGATCACAAAGTTATTTCCAAGGCAATGGTCTCCCCAAATAAAGGACTCATGGGGAGCTATTTGGCAGGGGAATCTGTACATGCCAGAGGATCATTCCTGAACATGCTCAGGTTAAGATCATAATTGAAGAAGAAAAGTCACACGGTGGCACCTGCCTTTAACCCCAGCACTTGACAGAGAGGAAGGTGGACCTCTTGTCTGGGGCTATATAATGAGCTCCAGAACAGCCAAAGGTATGTAGAGAGATCCCATCTAAGAAAAAGAAAAAGAAAAAAAAAAGTCTCAAACCATATATATGAAAGATTGAAGTGACAGCCTGGCATGCCTCTGGGCATGCTCGAATGGCCCAATTTTAGTGGAAAATTCGGGGATGGATACTTTAAAGAGTTGGCAATCATGCAGGAGTCTTGCCCTATCACTAACTGGCCAGGATAACACAAGTCCTTTCCACTCCTCTTCCTTCCCACAACTGTGTAGCCCAAGCTAGCTTCGAAATCACAGCAACTCTCCTTCCATCCTCAGCCTCCTCCTGCTATAACCACAGGTGCACACCACTGTGCCCCACCGAAGCTGTGTGCTCGCTAGCGAGATGCATGAGAGTTCCCAGTGTATCACTGGGCTGTGGCAGGTGTTCTGACGCACCTGCTCATGCACCTGCAGCCACAGGAACTGCAGTGTCAGCACTGTGTAGGAATGAAGGGGAGAGCTCTCAGGACCATGGTGGGGCAGCCCTGTCTAGGCTGGAGGCAGAAGACATGGAAATAGAGGAAGCTTGAGAGTGTGCCTGTGGTGTGAACACACAGGCTGAGCACAAGGAAGGCTCTGAACCAAAGTCCCTACTGGAGAACACTCAAGACTATGTGAGGCAGGGCAGGAGCCAGTATGGCTTCAGATACCTTTTTCATTTATATACATGAATGCATATATATGTTTGCATGTGTGTGGGCAGATACATGTGTATGCAGAGATGAGTATGGTCATGCATGTGGATACTCTAGGTTGATATAAGGAACTTTTCTCTGTTGTTCATATTTGCATGTATGTTTGCGTGTGTGTGTGTGTGTGTGTGTGTGTGTGTGTGGTGTTTATGAATGAGTATGCTCATGCATGTGGAGACCTTTGGTTGACATAGGGAGTCTTCCTCTATTATGTTTGCATATGTGAGTGTGTGCATGTGTATATATGTGTGTTTGCATGTGTGTGCAGGGATGAGTATGCTCATGCATGTGGAGACCCTTGGTTGATGTAGGGAATCTTATGTGTGTGTGTGTGTGTGTGTGTGTGTGTGTGCATGCATGTGTGTACATGTGCATTTGCATATGTGTGCAGGGGTGAGTGTGCTCATGGATGTGGAGACCCTTAGTTGATGTTGGGAAACTTATGTGTATGTGTGTATGTGCATGTGTGTTCAGGGATGAGTATTGCTCATACATGTGGAGACCTTTGGTTGATGTAGGGAATCTTCCTCTATTGCTTTTCACCTTATTCATTGAGGCAAGGTGTCTCAATGGGACGCAGAGCTCAACCATACTCCTAATCTAGCCAGTCGGTTTGTTTTTCTCTGCTTCCCACATTCTAGAATTACAGGTGGCTTGCTGTGCCCACTGGGCATTTATGTGTGTTCTGGGGAATCTAAACTCTGCTACTCATGTGGTTGTTAGTGGCAGGGTGAATGAACAGGCTGAGGGCCTCCAAGATTCTCTTTAACCAGACGCGCTTGGTCTCTGAGCCTTGCAGGAGGCAGGTACAGTGATGTTGCTTCTCTTCCTCTGAACACTGGAAGCATACAGCTAGGAGAGGTGAGGTGCTGTGGATTGTGGAGGGATCTGGTTGTGCATGGGATGTAGACTATGATCCTCTCTGTGCAGGGCAGGTTGAGCTTGCCCAGCATCTCAGGAATGTAGGCGAGAACCATCCAGGAGGGAGCTGCAGGTTATCAGTGGAGAGCATAATGCTTTCCTGTCTCTGTCTGCCAGAAGACCCTTCTGTCACCTGGTCACCTCAGAGCTTGACTTGAGGGCAGCAGGGACCTGGTTGTCCCAGCTTCTGCCCATTTGTAGAAGTTCCCAACAGTGCAGCAGGCTGGGGTGGTGGAGGATTAACTGCTCTCAAAGCACACTTCTGCTCAAAGCCATCCATGGCTCTGTGATCCTTGAGGCAGCACCACATTTCTTCCAACGGTATATGTGGCTCGGCTGCCCCTTCTACCGTTATCCCACGTCTCCTTGGTTTGCTCACTATGAGTGACCCTAAAACTCAAGGTGAGAGTCACTTGGCACTTCTGCTTGGTACAGCCCATCAGTGTAAGGGGGCATAACCTGGGGAACCAGTGATCTACCAGTGTATAAAATTGGGTTGTAGAGTACCAGCCTGAGACAATGCTGGCCAGGAAGTTGCAGCTTCTCTATCTAATGGCCATTGCAGAGTTAGAATCTCTGAGAAAGTTAAGAGAGTGGCCAAGGCTTTGATGTCACAGCTGAGTATCCAGATTCCCCTTTCTAAACCTGAAAGAGAACTTAGGGTGGCCATGGTCTCCAGAGTGAGACAGAGTCAGGCTGAGGTAGGACCTCTCCTGTTCTCCTCACTGTTTTCTTTTGTTTTCTCCTCCACTATGATTGTTTTGCCAGATTAACATTTTAGGGACCGTCCAGGACTAGGGGACAGTTTGGAATATAGCAGAGACCAAGGGAGGCCAGGCTGGGGTTTTTAAACACAGCATAAGCCTCCCAAACCAGTATATATCAGGGCTACTAATAATAGCCAGTCCTTTGACATTAACTAAATTGCAGACTTAAGGCTTGATGCTTTGTTTAGATTATGGTGGTTAATCCCTAGGCCCATAATATAGAGATTATTATTAATGTCTTTATTTTTTTTACATACCAGAAAACTGGAGCTTAGAAAGGCTAAGTAATTTGAAGGTCAGACAGACAGCTGGCTAAGCTCAGACAGAGTTCAACTCAGGTTTTCTCCTGGCCCCTGCACAGTGAACCTCATTATAACTGTCTTATTTAGCATGTCATTTTATGAGCATGTAACTCAAGATTTTTACTGATTTTCACCAAAGCGTTTGTTTTATAGAACAACATATAAGTGATCGAGGGGAGGGGGAAGCCACATGACCTTCAGGTGCTTATTAAAAGAGTAAGAGTATCTCAGTAGAGTCTAGGAGACCCCGCCCAGCCTCAACCAAGAGAACTAAGCAGGGTGTCTGATGAACACCAGTATTGAAAAGGATGTGTCACTGACACTGTTTAAAAAGCAGCATCCAACTAGCTCTGGCAGGCAGTCATGAAGAAGGTAGTGCAGAGTTCAGTTATTTGGGACTTGGTCCTGGAATCCACCTTTTGATACCCTTAGGGTAGTAGGACAGGTCCCGGGCAAATTCCTGTGATGGCTAGTCTCCTTTGTTGACTGGATTTAGGCTTACTAGGGGAGGAGATTCTGGGTGGGTCTGTGAGGGTTTTCCCAGAGAGATTTAACTGAGGAGGCAAGGCCTACCCTGGATGTGGGAGGTACCACCCCTAGGAAAGGGATTTTGCATGAATAAAAAGGGGAAAGAGAACATTCATCTCTCTCTGTTTCCTGACTGTAAATGCAATGTGATCCCAAGCTCCTGCGGCCCTTCCACCCTATCACCACAGGCTGTACTGGCTCCATGAGTCCAAATAGACCCATTCCTCCTTACCTTGCTTTTGTCTAGCATCTTGTCACAGCAATGAGACAAGCAATTAATTCTACTCTCTGTGCAGTGTCTAGACATTATTGATGGGGGCTTCTCCAGACTCTTGTTCATTCACCGCCTTCTCATCACCTGACACCTTTGCTGGTCAAGCACCAGCGTGGGAGAAGGGCTGTGTCTGCTACATTGTGACTACCAGTGTGAGAGAAGTGTTGTATCTGTTACATTGTGACTAGTGTTAACTTGATCTGTGAAGAAAGGCTTGATTTGCAGGGCTGAGCCTCTCGAAACTATTAATGTAGAATGGACTCCATGGGAATAGTCTGTAGGGCCCTTGGGATATGCAGGAGCATCTCAGGAACTACAGTGACCTAGGGAAAACCTGTAGAATGTTCTTATCATATCCTAGCAAGCAATACATGCATGGGACACTGGAGTAGGCCACAGTAAAGATGGCCAGTGTTGACTGTCTGAGATCTTATCTTTCTGCAACAATCTGGTAGAGAGATTCAAGGTCACAGCAGCACCTGGCAAGGACACCAGCATTCGAGCCTGGAAGGATGGGGATCTATACCATTCATTTATTTATCCAGTCAGTCGTATGTTTAGAGACAGGTTTCACTACATAGTTTTGGCTGGCCTAGAACTTTCTATGTTAGATGAGATGGGTCTCACACTCATAGAGATCCACTTACATATGCCCAGCCCCATTATTTTATTTATTTTACACATATAACTTGTAGGAGTTGGTTCTCTTCTTCCACTGCATGGGCTCTGGGGGTTGCACTCAGGTTTTTAGGCTTGGTGGTGAGCTCCTTTATCTGCTGTGCCATCTTGGTGACCAAGAATGAGAGTTTAGATCAGCCTTTACTTTTCTTTAAATATAGCTTTATTTTATTTTATTTTATTTTATTTTTTTAAAAGGCTCTTGCTATGTACCCTAGGCTACTCTTGAACTAAGGATTCTCCTGCCTTAGCCTCCCAAGAGTGGTAAACAATAACTCCTGGCTCAAAGATGACTTTATAGGAAACTTAAAATTTTTTAGGATTTGATTATGAAAATAATCTCTCACTAGAACAGATTCCAACATCTGTGGCTTATTTTTTTAAAGTGGTTTTATAGTGATCCATACTTACAAATTGTCCAAGATGACCTGAGGGCATTAGAGCAACCATAAGACCTACTGTGTGATCGAGTGGATACAGTCACCTCTGGCACAGGAACTGTAAAATTGCTCTGTGCTTTTAAGGCCTGTGATGGGCTACAACTTGATTAGCAGTTTTTATTTGTTTCTTTAAATTTAACATTTTGTGATATTAAAAAAAGAGTTGACTTTTGAGCACTGATTTCTCCAAAGTGCTTCCTGTAGTGCTAGGGATGTAGCTCAGTCTCTAGAGTGCTTGAAGCCCTGGGTTTGATCCCCAGCACTG